>JAMKCH010032104.1:0-16873 GCA_023653785.1 Ophioderma brevispina | reverse complement strand
ACAAAGCATATAAATCAATGATAACACCAATATGTTCTGTTAAAATTGTGAGTATATTTTTTTTCATCACCAAATGCAGACTCTCCACCAAGTGCGAATTGATATAGAATACTGCCGCACACATGCGAGATGTACGCGCATCGCACAATTACGGTAATAGACGCGCGTGTAAAGCTGAATACTATCACGCGCGTGGAACCAAAGCACCCTAAACAAAACATTTTTGCCTATTAGGTAATGATAAACAAAGTATAGTAGTACTGTTGTTTGAGCATTGATCGAGTGATAAGAATTTAACGGTGCAATCACAACTACACAAAAAAACGACCAAAAATAATGTACTGAAGTGTATTGAACAATAGCAAATAATATTTAACAGTATTACCAGTAGATATGTAGTATGACGATTAGCTCACACACAACATGAAAAAAATACTAATGGCCAGGAGTAATTACAATGATAATAACGGTAGTAAATATATATATGACCATGCAATATGCAGACCCCCCCCCCCCCCCAATGATGTTATATGGAATTATAAGTAGGAGGCACAAAATTTAAAGACGATCGGGGATACAAGCAATGCTGAAATAAGCTGTAGGCAACGTTGGCATATCAAAATGAAGAAAATCATCATGTCTGCTAAAGCAAAAATACTATTGCGTAATGAAATCATACTACCTACGACAGAGAAACGGGTTAAGTAATGAGTACAAGGCAATTAAACCAACATATATGATTCACAAGGAAGGGGAATTCATGAATATTGGTCCAAGTATGCAAAAAAATAGATAAAATCTGAATTATTAATAATCAGTAATTACCAACGTATTAAATCATGAGTAACCCAATGTTAGTTCAACTTGGTGAGTATACGTTGTTCAATACCAAATTGGCAGACTCTCACCCCGCGCACATTGATATAGAATACTGCGGGCATCTGCAAAGCAACCATCCACTAGGCGATGTTTCACAACAGTAGGTCGAATGTTATTCACACACTATCATCTACAGCCAGAGCTTACTGATCATAACTTCACCATACGTAACTTTTAGGAGTTTCTTTATGAGTTAATTCCCTTTTTAAAAGATTTTCATATCTGTTCAAGTGTGAAAACTTTGTTAACAATGCGGTTTTTCACGCGTTTTCACTCACCAACCAGAAAGTTTGGCACATGGCTTCAACTCCATGGTTGCAGCAAGAACTCGATTTCCGTTTGTCCGCAGTAAAGCTGGAGTTCATCTCAGAAAATTTGGAAGAAACAAATAAGCAAAGTAATGAAAATAAACACCAAAACAAATGCCGTAAGGGAAGGGGGCGCTGATCGTTGGGGGTTCTGCGTTAAATGATGCAGTGTATGTACAAACAAGCTACTGTTCAAATACTGTTACATAAGATAACTAACTATATTGTCCACAATCCGAACGGCTTTTTTGATCTGGTAACCATATGGTATTGCTTCGACAGGTGTATTGCACAGAATGTCAATCAAAGCGACCCGCGCGCAATCCTTTTACCCGACTGGTTCCATGAGCTTAGGTGTACTGGTTGCGCGGTAAACACAGGACATTAACCAATCATGACCCACGAAAGTTTGGTTCGGCGCACATAAGCAATGACAGGCAGCGATAGTCCCTATACCTACAATGTATTTCTCTATCGCTTGGGGTAGACGACACGCCTTGTGGAGGGAATTTTGCAGTGCTAAAAAAGTAGTTCCTATATGACAAATCAATGACCTTTCTTCCCAGCCCTGACCCAACGATCATAGTTTAATTAACACCCTAAAAGAATGTATACCCTAATGGGTACCCCGATACCAAAAGCAAGAAAGAGGTAAAATAACTATTTCACATCAAACTACCTTCACGATCTATTTTAGCAATGTAATACGTTGAAATATTACGTACTATTTTTTTAGATGTAGACTGCACGTAAGTGATGTGTTGTTTTACACAGTGATTTTCCCGGCAAGAGAGTTCGCCGTAACTAAATTTCGGTCCCATGCAATAGTGAAGACTTAGTGACAAGAGTTTGACCGTTAACTTTATGTTTCAACAGACAACATGAGACTTCATCATTTATTTTTCATATTCAGTTTATATTCATCAGTATATTTTCAGTGTGCAAAAAAGAAAGAGGATAGTACTTCCACCAAGGCTGCACCAGTTAGTACAGTCGAGTGTGTGTCTCCAGTGCTTTGTCATGCCCGCTTTTTTTAAAGCAATAATAGCACATTTTTGTCAAGAGCTCCCCCATTTTTTTTTTTTTTGATTTTTTGCACAGTTGCAATGGTCACTGACTAGTAAACTATATCCGTGAATGGTAAAGCTTTTAAACTATGTGTCGCAAAAGAAGGAATCTTGTAATAATGATAATTAATATCAGGGATCCCGAAAAAAAAATCAGCGGCTGTTTAACATCCTTTCAATATCAAATAACCGGGAAATAGCGGCATACACGTAACTATCTGCGCGTATCCATTAGTTGTTCCGTCGGTTCAAGTAAATCAAGTTGGAGGTCATCTTCGTAAGCTGGTGTTATTTTATAATGGACGGACAGAAATTTGGCGTTTCCAACGATGCCGCCGTTAAATTACAATCGGGGATCTACATATACGACCTTGTTTAAGACAACATTTTATAACAACAAACTGAACTATGTTGTTTAAAATTTTAAACAACAGTACTTTAAACAACATTCTTTTATACAGCAACATTTTAAACAGTGTTCTAACACAGAGGCGTATCCAGGATGACATACCCCGGGGGGCAAACTGACGATGAACTTTTGGCGCCCCTGTGGAAATTGAAAATGGCACCCCATTCCACGTCTGCTTGAATATGCACTGGCGTACCCTTTTTTTTTTTTTTTTTTTTCTAAAGCCCCCCCTCAAAGTTCTCAAGAAAAAGAGGAAGGAAGAAAGAGGAAGGGAGAAAGAAAAAAGAGGAAAAGAGAAGGAGAAAAGAAGAAAAAGAAGAGGAAAAAACTGGATGATTTTATGGTACATTTATATGATTTTTTTTCATGCAAATGCGGATCAAAAAGTGTCGGAAGAAGTACGCAAGGAAGGGCGTTTTCAGGTCTTGAAAACCCTAAAACCGTTGCCCCGGGACCCCACCAGGGGCCCTAATAACCCGGGAGCTAGCACACATTTGTAACACATCTCAAGTACAAAAGGTTTGAGTGATTAAATATTTTGCCAGCCTGACAGGAACCCCTGAAACGCGATTCTTAAGTGCTGCAAATGGTGCCTTAAGGAGGGGGGCCCAGACAAAGATTGTACAGGGGTCAAATCTTTAAATTGATCCAATCATGTTGAAAACCACACCAAGTCATTGTCTAGATTAAGAAAAGGTATAGTTTGTAATATATACAGCCTAAAGATTCAGAGTTATAGGCTAAAAACAGCAAAAATCAATAATAAGGGTTCACAGGGGTCAAATTTTGAAGTTGCTCCGATTTGGATAAAAATGGTGCAAATTATTGGCGGAGTTCATAGGATTAAAATAAGGAATAGTTTTAACTGTCTTAAATGCTTAGTTTCCGATGTAGGGGCCACAGAAGGTCAACGTCCATTGCATTCAATGGGGCTTGATCTTGTTCCCCCCTACTTTCTTAGCAAGCATTTGAAACACTCAAAATTATTCCTTATTTTAATCCTATGAGCTCCACCAATAGTTTGCACCATTTTTTATCCAAATCGGAGCAACTTAACATTGTACCCCTGTACAACTGAATTGGACATTTTTATTGATTTTTTGGCTGTGTTTTTAGACTATAACTCTGAAACTTTAGGGTGTACATGTTACAAACTATCTTTTCTGATCCTTTGGTTAGATACATACTTGGTGTGGTTTTTCACATGAATTGGGATCAATTTAAAGATTGACCCCTGTACAATCTTTGTGTTGTCCCTCTCTCTTAGGGCACCACTTGCTGCACTTAAGATCGCGTTTCAGTGGTCCGCTCAGGCTGTCTACATATTAATCACTCAAAAAACCTTTTGTGCTTGAGATGTGTTACAAAATTTTGCTAGCTCCGGGGCTATAAGGCGGGTTCCTGGACCCCACCCTTAGTCGCTCCGCTCGATCTCGGCTTCGCTCTCATGGTTCGAACTCTTTAGTCCAACCCCCTCAATAAAATTTCCTGGGCACGCCTATGATATGCCATAAGATTCATAGAACATGAGCGATCGCAGCGAGCCCGAAATTTTGAATTGTGTCGCAATTGACAATTTTTGTCGCCAACTAGTCGCACTAAAGGGGGACATTTAATTCCTTTCCGAGCTTTTCTGTTGGACACCCCTTATTTTGTTTCTATATCCCCCTTTTTCTTTGCCAGTTAAGTTGCTGTTTTCGAGCCCCTTTCCTTATTTTTCAGCCCTTTTCCTTTTTTTGTTTTGTTTTTGTTTTTGACGCCCTTATTATTCCCTTTAACTCCATTTCCTTTGCCAATCTTTACGTCCTTTTCTAGACTATTTTCCAACCGCTTGTGTTTTGTTTCCGTTTTCGACCTCTTTAATTTTTCGTTAGCTCCAAATTCCTTTGCTAGTTTTAAGCGCCCCTTTAATTCCTTAAACTTTTTCTCAACCATTGTTCACTTTTTGGCGCCCCTTTCTTTTTTTTTGTATCCGTTTGTTCTGTTCTTTGTCTCGTTTATGCGGCACTTTTTTTTATTTTATTAGTTCCACTTTTCTTTCCAACTTATATCACCACCCCTTTCGTTTTATACAGGCTGATTATTTTGCTTTTTTGGCGCCCCTTCTTTTTCTCTTTTTATACGTTCTCTTTTCTCATTTTTGTTGCACATTTTCTCCCTAATTTTTGCGCTCCTTTAGCTTCCCTTACAGATTCTTGCTTTTCGCCATAAACTTTTCTATCTCTTTCCCTTTAATTTTCCCTTGCCCCCTGTTTTAATTTTACTTTTTCTCTTCCTTTCCTCCCATTCCTCTTGATTTTCTTTCGTTTCTTCCTCTTTCCTTTTTCCCCCTTTCCTTCCCTTTTCTTCTCCCTTTCCCTTCTTTTTCTCTTCCTCTCTTTTTTGCTTCCTTCTTTTGGCGCCCCCTTGCTACCCGCCCCCTGGGGGGGGGGGGGCAAGCGCCCCCTTTGCCCCCCCCCCCAGGATACGCCACTGTAACAGTATAGAATGATGTTCATGAGATAAAAATGGCCCCGAAGTTGCACTTGATTGGTTTAGAATACCTCACCTACGAACGATCGTTTCAGTGTGTATTAGAAACCAAACCTATAGTTGAACTATGTCTGCTTTCCTAACGCTTATAGAGAAGGCGAGCTTTCTGTCTATCGTGCATGACAGAACATACTAATCATCTTTTATTACATTTAATCCCGGGGGCCACTTCTATTCAAAGGTGGGGGATATGATGCGCGAACAAGAAAACGCGTAAAAAGGGGTCCTCTTTTTCCAACAGGCGATGTACGCTCGTACATTGATTAGGGTGTCAAAACAGCAAATATGGAAAAAAGGGTATGTTTTTTTTCGTAACCCTGAATTTCTTGATGTGTCGGCGATATCAAAATCATCAAAAATATTGTAATTTGGAAGTAAAGCACATGAGCAAAGCCAGATCATAAGGGTATATATCAACACAATGCATTTCTTACTTGTTTAATGTCCACCATAGGACATGCTTTAAACAATACTTAAAATACCACCAAAAAATGGTTTCATTCAGATTATGTATTGGTATCATGTAAAATCTGCATGAAGCCGTAAGTGAGAAACCGATATTTGATAAAATTTGGGCATACTATCATGTGTTTTTGGACAAGCTTTCAAGGAAATTCCACAAATATAGTGATTATCGCGCTGCGGCAAGCGTGACCCAGAGTGACGTCCGAGTAACAATACGCGTACGCGATACCGTCATGAATCGTCATCGTGGAACGGACGTGGGCGTGGCCAGTTTTCTTGCATACGGTACACAGTTTGACTTCTCGTGATATTCGTCGTACGGTTTAATCATATATGGCATAATTTATCTGATTTGAATGCCTTTAAATTACGATTATAATGCTGTTGTGTCGACTGCTGCACCAGCGGTGAGCCGTACCGCAAGGGAATCAGAACAGGAATAGCTTTAAATTCAAGTTCCCAGAAAAGAAACCGATAAGGAGATATAAAAAAAGCTGGAGTGTTGCGGGGCGTTAGCCCACGTGTGAGCTTTGTTTACAAACTTGTTACTCTGACGGCATTAACGGGGTCAAATCCAACTCCAGCATTGATACGCGTTTCGCGAAAACATTAGAAGGCCCTTCCAGTTTTGGGTAATATTTATCTTGAAATTTAACAACTTTCCCGATGTTTCAACTTTAAAAATCTGTTTTGCGATTGATCAGGATACTGTTTGAGTACGAAAATGTAAGAACTTAGGAAGTCCTACTCAGCCATGTCCATGGACTTTAAGGTTGCAAAAACTGTGGAAAACCCCAAAAAGACTGTGTTTATGGATCAAAAACAGACATAATGCTTGTTTATAGGGTAATTTTTTTAGTCGGTGGAATACTTGTTTAGGTACATTTCGGAAGTCTATGTTCACGCAGCATATCCACCTTTGAATACAACTGGCCCCCGGGCCATTTAATTAAGCTGACCGGAGAATTCCCGAGAGGCGCCCTAAATTTTCTAAGAAATCGTTTTTGTTTTTTTGCATGTTCATATTTTTCCAAACACATACTAATCACATCACTGTGTGAAATCGCTAGCTTAAATCGATTCCGTTCCATATAAAAAGCACAACTTTGTAACAAAAAATTTCCGAATTCCGGTGTGAAAGCAAGATATATTTCGGCCGGAGGCCACAGTCCGGCTTCCATAGAACATAAAGGTAAAACTAATGTTGCGTGAAGGAGTCAACTGAAAATGATTGCCCTAGTCTCACCGTTTTGCCGGACTTGAGTGGACGATTTCTTCTCACCTGACTTGGTCATCCACAGTTGTATAGCCCAGTTAACATCCACGTCACTTTCTTTTTGTTGACTCCAATCCGCCTGCCAATCGTTCTGGGCCCCATATAAATTAAAACTTAGGAACAGATACATGGCCCATGTGTCACATCAGGCCGACTTATTTTCAGATACCAGGCCCTAACATGTTTACAACATTGATGTTACTGGTCTATACTACTATACTACTCGCAATGTTCGAATACTCAAAACGAAAAACCGTTTCTCTCAAACTTTGGAATTGGGCCCATTTAGTGACTATCTTTCCCGACTGGTAATGGAGACTAATATCCCTCTTTGAGTTTTTCCCCCCCCCCCAGCCCCAGCGATGGTTATTTTGAATTCTGTAAATTTCTGTTATCATTGGACAGTGGTTCGTATAAGGGCGAATGGGCGGCCATTGGGGTCAAAAAGGTGGCAGCGCAGCATTAAAAGGCCGATGCAGGGAGGGGCCCACCTGATGTTGTTTTTTAGGATTTTAGTTTTTTTTTTTATTGTTTTGTTATAAATTGGATGCATCTTGTGGTGAGTGTATTTCAAATAAATAAATAAGGTTGATTTTATGTTAAAGTCTGACTCAGAGATCTCGAAATATTTTTTTTTGTGGTAATAATGAAAAATATTCACTATAACTAAGATAGTTAACCTGCAATGCCCATTCCGAATTGAGATGATCGGATTTTTCTTTTGATGCAGTAAACATTTATGTGTATATTATGTCCCATAGGATACTGTGTTTAATAAAAATGCCGGATCAGGAATTTTAGAACAAGTTGTGATTTTCTATATGAAGGATTCGATTTAAGCTTAGCACTTCACACAGTGATTAATATATGGACAAGCATTATGTACATGCAAAAAAAACCCGATTTTTGGAAAATTTGAGGGCGGCCCCGCCTCAGGGAATCTCTGAGGCGGCCTTTAATGGAACCACTGTGCCCTGAAACCGAAGACAGAGCCGAGATTGTGGGACAGTCCTACGAGCTAAGTAATTTTTTGAGTCTTTATTTCTTAGGTCTTGTATTTTCCAGATACTCTATAGGGTGGTCCGGAAACATAAGACCGAAGACCTAAGAACATCATTTCTTGTATCTTTTTTGTCTGGGTAAATGAAATGCAAGTGTGGAAGATTGATAGATGGAACGAATGATAATTGGTTGATGATTGACATTTATCTCCATTTTATTATGTCATATTTTAGTCTTAACGTCCTAGGTCTTTGTTCCAGACACCACACACGGATCTGGAAAACAAAGACCGAAGACATAAGACATCTATTGTTTTTCTACGACTAAGTATTTTTGGCAGTCCTTTAATGTCTTGGGTCCTTTGTTTTCCAGACACCCCACACGGATCTGGAAACAATAAGACCGAGACATCGAACATCAATTTCTTCTACACTAAGTTTATTTTTTAGTCTTATGTCTTTGGTCTTAAGTTTCGGTCTTATTTTCCAAGACCCCATACCGCGAAGTTTAGATTACTGCCTCCAATGTAGAAAAGCGTCATTATTAAATTAAACATATTTTGATTCTTTCGGTTGAAATCAAGAGAGAGTTTTTTCTAAAAGAAGGCCTTGCAGAGGAGACTAGGTCACCCCTAAATTTTATTTCAAACACACATAACTCTGTATTTTTTACATCAGAGGTTATAACTTTCATATCTGTGGAGATTTTTCTTGCAGAATGGGTACTCGATTTGCTATGTAAATATAGTATCCATATTAGTAATTAATCCAACCGAGATCCTCATTAAGTCCCTCTGTTGCCCCGATTACGACGTATTGGATAATCCGGGAACTCGTTGTGTATTATGCACTTCGCGGATTGATATCTGTATGCGGTCGTGTTAGGTTTTTCTGACTGCCGGGCGATGATGACGAAGTCACGAAGCAGGTCTGTGTTGTTCTCTGTGTGACGCTGTATCGCGTAAGTTTGACGTGGTCCATGGTGGGCTAGACGACGAGTTGTCCCATTCCGATCGCGTTCACCGCTGTGACGAAAATACGTAACTTGGTAATTACATATTGCGTTGTTGAACACCACACCATTTTTAAAACACAAGACCAGGAGACCGTCATCTTCTCTTTGTGTGGAAAAATGGTGGATCTAACACCTAACATAAGGGAAGTTAAAGTTACATATCGGGTTTTGCGACATGATTTTCACCATTTTCCATTGCACTATGTGATGACCACGGTTTCATTTGCTCGTCACGAACTCCGAAACGTACGGACCCATTTGACGATGGGTTAGGACAGTTTTAAAAAGGGAATTTCCCAGCAGAGCATTGGGAGACTACACTACACCGTAGCCAGTATATTTTTGAGGGAAAAAAACATCTTATTTTTGGGGTGAAAATGTTGACCAAACCGATGTCAATTGTTGATGTTTTCTCCTGTATGTCCGGAAAGAACACTCCCACATACCCAACTGTCACTACAACATCAGATCATCATGCCGTACAACTACATCCTACATGTCACGAGTAGTATTGTGACTGTACATTTAATTATTTTTTACAACACTTTACGACCTAATAATAATACTTTTATTCGGTTCACAAGCTGAATAATTTCCTATTTCTGGACAAATGTAATTTGAGTGTACATCATTTTAGAGCGCACCTAAACACTACTGTCACTAGTCCTAACTACAGAAAGAAGTTCCCCCAGTTTTTTGAACTTCAATTTTTTCTGCATTGGGCTTAGCATGTAGTAGATCATATTGAAGTGAAGTGAATAGGCCGAATCACCTTAGGTAATAAGTTCATTTAAGTCAGGTGCATTTCGTGATTCTAAGCACCTTCATTTTTACTTTTCACTATAGTTTTGGAGTACCATTTCTTGGCCAATTACTACTATAGTTTTGAGTATAATTTCTTGGCCCTGGCGCACCGCCGCGTGTTGCTTGTTGCGTGAACTGCATCTACGTGCAAACCCGTGGTGCGGCCATTTTGGCGAGGAGCAACTGGACAAGAAATTTTCCCCAACTAATAGATATGGGACATTTGTTTTATGTTTATGCGCCCCCTGTTGTGTGTAAGGGAGAAATGGCAGCAAAAGCACCTATACTTTGCATGGGTAAATCTGTTTTTTGCTGTAACCTTTGTTTTCGAATTTTACAACGTTCTTAAAGGCATAATAGCTAATGCTACCAGCTTGCATTTTGTGACCAATTTAGATCAGGAAAGAATCTGCAAGTAATTTATAACCATATTTTATGTGGTCTGTCCAGCAAACTCTGGTGAATATTTTGCCTGCCCAGAAACACAGAGCTCCTGATGTCAACAGTGACGTCATAGGCCACATCATAGGTACGCCAGCTTCCCCTGCCCAAACGGCACACCACTGGGTTGCACATCACGCAACATCCAACTCGCCCATGTGCCCTGGCAATAAATTATTACTATCTCGATCACCTGGGTTCGCGAATCACCTTGCTTAAATGACCTCAGGTTTTGCGGTTCCTTTTTACCTTGAATGGCATCTGATGACCTTGTGACCTTTATAATTTTTCGGGCATCAACAATCGACCCCCTCTCCAAGACTTCTAAGTTTCATGTTCATACACAAGGTTTACGCCCTTGACTCATCCTTGACCTTGAATTACCCATGTTTCGAAATACAAATGAAAAAGTTCATTTTTCATGTTCATACACCAAGGTTTACCCCTTTGACCTGAAATGACCCCAGTGGTTAGAAATACCAAAGGAAAAAGTCCTGTTAAGGAAAATAACAATGATATCATAAGTACGGTATTTACCACTTCATAAAGATGAGTGTCTTGACCGTATTTAACATTTCAATATCTCCAAGTTGAAATGGAGTACACTATGTTATTTTTATTTTCAGATTTTCAATTTCATGACTAACAGTTACATGTGCATGTAATTTTTGAAAGTTACATGCACAGCCACAAGTTGCGTGCATGTGGTATTTTGAACGCTGAATGACCCCTGATACTGTAATATATTTAATTACAGTTTGTTCAATAGCGACACCCTGTTTAGTACCAGTTTTTGTACCGGCACCCCTGCTCTATGGAACATGACAGCGCATTGTCTAAACTTTGTCAACCTGTCGCACGTAATAAATCACTTGTGCTACTAGATTGTGTGGTCTATTTGCCTTCTCCCAAATAGTCCAAGAACCCAACTAGATAACATAATATGGTGTCAGAAGTGGGAATGTCTTAAGTCATTCAGTAGATGATCCTTTCATGTAACCATGAAAAGGACGTTAAAAAGGGAAATATGTAGTGATATTTTATTAAGGGTTTGGTTCTAAGGCAACCCCGTTAGTACCAGCTAACATAATAATGACCTTTAATCCACTTACCAATACAACTCAGTCTTCTGGAAAGTCAAGGGGCACCCACCCCCTACTTTTCAGAACGCGCGACCCTCGGTCTCCGAGAAAATATCCGGACATCACACTGACAGACCCACCGGTATTTATACATAGATATAAGTTGGGGTAAAAATCAAAGTCATAATGTGGAATGTTATTTCTTTATTGCAGTGTTTTGGCCCATTTTTGGAGGGTACTGGGGAATTACCGTACTGGGGCGGCATCAGGGCTGCAATTTTTGACGCCGAATCTGGGAATTGATTCGCATGCATAAAAAAAAAAAAAAAAAACGAATTGTGCCAGATTGTTCACAATCACAAGTGAGATCTTAAAGGATGCAATGAGAGATTTCAATAACAGGTGTCTAAAAATGTGAAAATTCTGTGTTTTTTGGCACTGGTGTTTTACAAAGCTTCTCTCAAAAATATCCCCATCTGTTTCTTTTTTATCAAAAATTGTGAAATTCATAAATTCTGCCTACGCTGTTCCCCGGATTTTATTTTTTGGGGAGTGAGGGACTCAAAAAAGTAGACCTTTTTGTGTCGCCTGCCCAAGTCAGGAAGACACATAGGGAGCACTTTGTCCACTGTAGTTTTTGTTCATGTTGTTTGATCTTGATGTCCTGTTGTGAAAAGGGTTTAACATTTGCATGTAATATCCACATACTTTGATGGATTTAAACCAACTTTGGGTCACAGGTGCAACATTCCATCCCCACTTGTTTATTGAGGTCAAGGGGCACTGCCAAGGTCAAAGGTCATGTGAGGTCAAGTTGTTAAAATCGGCTGAAATGGTTAAAATTGACCCATATAAAAACGTTGAAAGTCAATTGGACCACACTTGGAATCCAAAATAGGTGCAACATGGGATCCCTCATTGGTTGATGAGTCAAGGTCACATGCCAAGGTCAAAGGTCATGTGAGGTAAGTTGTAAAAAGTCTGTGAAAATGTAAAATTGCCCTCATATGAAAAGTTGAAGTTCAATTGGAACGCAAACTGAATCATCGTGCAAGCCATGGGATCCCTCATTTGTTGATGAGGTCAAGGGTCACATATCATTCAAAGGTTTCAAAATGTTAGGTTCTATCATTCACGAACCGCGACGGCAGGCGACACAAGCGTCCGAGGACCGATGTATTTTTAGTAATTCCTAACCCCTAAAATGGTTCTTTTTTAAGATATCACCAAAAAGTTGTTTTTTCTTGTCAAATTACAATCTGACTTTTTTGGACCTTTTCATCCAAAAATTAAGTAAAAGTGACCTTTTGCCCCTTTTGGTGGAATTTAGTAGCACCCCTCGCACCCCCCACATACGGGCCTGGAATTCAGCGTCACCTTTGTTTTAATTTGTTGGGGCCGCCAGCTATAGCTGGCAGGACCACTAGCAATCGTTGTGCGTGTTGATGTGTGGATGTTTGGTGTTGTGTGGTATGTGTGTGTCCACAAATTATTTAATTTTTTTTAAAAATGGACCTCAATTGAAAGTTTTAACTTCAATTGAACCAAACTTCTGTCATAGGTTCACCATGAGATCCCTCATATGTTTATAGTCAAAGGTCATGTGAGGTCAATTTGAAAAAATGGGCTAAAATGTAAAATTCATCATAACTTGAAAACTTGCAGGTCAATTGGAACCAACTTTGTCATAGTGCACCATGCGGATCCTCATATGTTTGATGAATCAAAGGGCACGTGCCGGTCAGAGGTCATGGGCGGCCCACAGCTTATTTTCTGTGAATATAGCGAGCGTGAAAGCCGAGACCCGCGAAATTCTAGTTAGTTCTGTAGCCAAATGAAAGTAGGGAATCTCTTGTAGCGTCTAATTATAACTCATATCACAGATATGTACGACTTGAAATCTCGTTGCACCTTTTATCAAGAAGTAGACAATGCTTTTCAAAATATGGAAAATTAAATACAAGATTCTCTCATTACCAACAAAGGTTATCCACTGCAGACTGGACAATCCTGAGCTGTATTGTTTGCCGATTTAAAACAGCTATTGGCCCTTTAAATCACAAAAACCACATGGTCTTACCGGCGGGAATTTAAGCACACTACACGCCGCCAGGCGCAAGGCGCAGAATCCGCGTCGCTGGTGATTTTTTGGCTGCGTAATGAAGCGTGCGCTGTGTTTTTTATTTACTTTGCGCGAACGCATCTTGGACAAAGAAAATAATAATTTGAAATGTAAACAAAGCGCTAATTTGACGCAGATGAAATTTCACTTTCTTCTGATTTCTGGAGTCGAGACAAAGGATGTTTGATTCACTAGTGCATAAAGATGTATTTTCATCACTTGCACAACAACTCAATTTTTTGAAGTTCAAAGATAAAGTGATTTGAGAAGAGACAGCTTGAAATGGCGTGAAAAGTCACTTTTTTTTTTTTACTAAAATTTGCTTTTTTTAAGTTTTTTATTTTTTTCTTTTTCAAAATTTGGCAAATTTTAAGACAAGATAACTCCAAAAATACCGAAGTAAAAGGTAAATTTTATTCCTACGATAGCAATCGTCTTCTCTAAAAGGTTTTCTTAATTTTTCATTTTTTCGATTAGACTAAAGATTACTCATTTTTGGAAAAAAGTAAAATCATTGAAACACTTTATGACATTTTTCCTTATATTTTGAAAGTAAGCTCTATTTTAAAAAATGAAAAAATTGTCTTGTTTCTAAAAAATAACGTAAGAAATTTTGAAAATTACAATTGTTTTTGTTAATGCTTGTCTGAATTTTGGTGCAAAATCATGTTTTTTATTATTTTTCTCAAAATATGGAAAGTTTAATCATTAATCTGACATCCACCATCAGGTTCATTGTCCAATTTCTTTCTAGAAATGTATAACTTGTACATACCAATATTCAAATTTTGCAAAGTTACAAACCAAATAGATTTTTTACTTGGAAACTCGGGGTTGACACTGTCCTTAACAGGGGGTCTTCAGGAGACTTGGTGCATTAGGAATGCAGGAATCTTTGTACAGGCATTCTTTTTTCCATCGAATGGTTTTCGCATAATTGTTGCAGAAAAATCGGCCGATCGGACAATGCAATTTGGAACATTGGGGGAATTGCAACACTGATAAAGAGAACAATGCGACGTACAGATTTTTATGTGCGTGTTAGGCAGCTTACGAAGCAACAGCGACGGTCCGATTGCTGGTTGAGCAACTGGTTGTGCAAAACAACAAGGACAACACTGAGGCTGTGAAACTGAGCCTACACTAAATCTCCAATATCTTTTGGGTTCTGAACCAAGTTGAACAATCTTAATAAGGCTATCTTAGGCCACCCAATTAATTTGAACAAAGACAACCAATTAACACCTAGGAAAGCCACTTTAAGTGAAGTGGGTGCTTGAAACTGAAGGGGCATCTTTGTTAAACTGAAGTGCTTTAAAAAAAGTAAAATGTTCTAACTTGGTCCTTGAGATTACTTGAGATTATTTTGGGCTGATTTTTCCATCTTAGGATTGTTTTGAGCCACAGGAACCTCGAAGACTTGCATGTTTCAACATGACACACCTACTCGATTAGAATTGCGGTTTCCAAAAAAGCCTCAGAAATGGCACAGACCAGATCTTTTATCTTTACCACTCAACTGGTTGAATTTGTTGGAAAGAATCCAACCCAAGCGTGCATGGACTGCGTGAACCAGAAGGAACGCAACCTCGGTTTTAACGATGCGTAAAAAATTTTATTGGTACATCCAGGATCAGAACAATAAACATATTGTATGAACTAGACAGAAGAACATGAATATTTTTAGGCTATGTCCATGCTGTTTGATGTATTTTAAATGCATGTTGGGTTGATTATTATGTATGAAATCTGTGATGGGTAAAATTTCTTGCTACGTTTAACCATTCATCATGACCTGCGGACCTTGACCCAAACCCCTATGAAATTTAAGGTTCCTTGAGGGCACCTCAGTTTTTGAAGTGACGCATTATACTCCCGCCTTAAAAATCGAACGATGTTGAAAATGGCCATCAACGTGCTCAAACTTGCTGCAAATGAACGCGCCAAGCCAGTGGCTACATCTCTCAAAACTTCCCATCATGCTTCGTTATCAATGCATTACGGACACAGGTCAATAAGCAAACACATTACGCGAACAACGCTCCTGGCATTTATTATTCTAATTTACCTACATACCTTTTTAATACAGTAATTTATATCATTCGGATTTTTTAGGCGGGGAGTATATAAGGCTGTTAAGACCCCCATTTTTGCCTTGTTGTCACCCAAAGACCCCTACTTCTTAGAAAATTGTGCAAAATTTGTACCCATTGACTCCATTTTTTGACAAATTTGTAGGCAAATTTGTTGCTCAACTAACCTGATGTATGAGCAAATTGGCAGTTTCTCACTCATAGACCTGTATTTTTTTCAGTCCTCTGTCACTGAATGCCCTGGTTGATTGGATTTTTTTTCAAATTTTTCTTCAATAACATAGCAAAGATCTTTTAATTAAATACTTGTTGTAGTTGTTTTGTTGTCTTATTTTGAAGTTTGTTGTCTTTCTGTTAAAAAAAAAAAGATTGTGAATAAAAATCATGGGTCGGTCGGCATAATTTTTTTTACTTTGTGCTAATTTGCATATTTTTACATTGAGGGTAATTTTGCACCCGTTTCAGTGAAAATGTAAGACCACAATGCATGCTCACAACAATGGAGCAAATTGGACTAAAGTGTTGGGCGTTTGAACATTTTTCCAATCATGTTTATTGTCAATATATTAATAAAATTCAACAGTGCTTAACAATAATTAACTGCTACTTTTGGAATTACTGAAGATACAGTACAATGCAAAAATGAAGCAAACTAAGCATCAAATATATGCTCAGTATCTGTGATTTTTTAGAGCATATCACCATATTCATGTACAAAAGGTACATGTTATTCTCACATTAGGTTTTGAAAGTTTGAAGAGCTTTGAGACAATTCATTAAAAAAATATAGCTAGTACCAGTACCCATTTGTGCCTATTGCCTTTATAGCTCTCTTTATTTTTGTTCTAGTGTGCGATGCCTATGATACATGACTTTCTTTAGTTTCAGCCGGAATGCATGAGTCTACTTGACGTCATACTGAGCTTGTACCTACAGTGAGAAAGGAAGTGGCTATTATTTAGACTGTACTGTCAGAACCACTTCAAGGAAACGAGGATTAAGCAGAAATGTTAGCTTAAACGATAGTGGAGAAATATAAACAATACCATTACAACAACAACAACAACAACAACAACAACAATTTCAACATGTAGGCCTAAATAGAACAATTATTACAGGAGATGCGAAGAAGAATGATAAAATTATTTAAACAAACTACAGAAGATCTTTGAATTGATAACTTCTGACAAGACCCCAAAGTGGCTGTAAAATGTTGGGTAGGCTGGCCTGGCAATCTTGCAGTCACTTGCAGTGTCATTAGTTTACAGTCACAATGAGTGTGTCAGTGCATTTTAAAGGGATCCATAGTGCTTTGAGGATTGTAATCACCTAAAGATTGATTGCTAGAAGTCCTGTAAAACATAGATTTGTACATGACT
>JAMKCH010032103.1:0-14329 GCA_023653785.1 Ophioderma brevispina | reverse complement strand
ACAATTATTCTGCGCGAATTACTCACACAAAAAACTGGACCATGTTATTTTGTGAGACACTGATAATTATAAATTGTGCCTACTGTATACCCCCTTCCTCGATTTTTTTCTAAAGTTGAACGTTTGAGACGATCCCTATCATTGGATCATAATCTATTCACATGAGAAATAATGTGCTGCCGTATTACATTTCAACGTTCAATAGCGCCCTCTTGATTGATGCCTCAGCGCGTACTAGTGCGGCGTATATGGAGCCATCTACCCCTACACGTTAATGTGGTGTCCACAAAGTACCATAGCAGTATGCCCAACCCTAACAGTCGCTATTACACATGTTAGTCTTCCAATTTCGTCGTGCTTCCATTTCTCGTCAGACACCGGACGTTGTATTGTATGACGCCATTTATATCAACTTTCCTGTGATCCTACAATCTACACGACTTTAAAACATAACACCGTTTCATGTCCCTAACTCAACTCCTCCAAAGATAGTTCAAATCCGTCGGACCCACCATTTTTAATGAGAAAGGACTTGCGGCCAATTGGTGCAACTTGTTACAACTAGATTTCGTTTTTATTCGGTATTTAATACATGATTCCGATGGATCTGCATTCGACCGGTGTGGTACTGAGGAGATATCTTCCTCCTGACTCACAGTCCGCTTCTACGTCTGAAGAAAGGGCGCTCTCGATTCAGTTGACTCTTCCGCAACCTATTTCAATCAACTTCGCTTTATATTTCTTTTCGTGCGAGTCTATAGAAAGAGCCCGGACGTATAGCCCCTGCCGCCCATATCCCCTTTTACACGGTCCCTACTGTTTCATAGGACAAACTTCTAAAGGGTCCTTTTGAGTTACCTTTGGTAAATTTCCGCAACGTTTTTATGTGCATGCAAAGCATTCTAATTATTTAAACAAATGACCCAGATTAGACCTTTGAACGCTTGCCCTCTAAACACCCCATATGACCCACATCTCAAGGTAATCCACAACTATTGCCATGATTAAAAGAAGGATGTTTGCCCAGAAAATATGAAGAAAAGGTTGGTATTTTGTGGTTTACTTTCTTTCGTTGAAATACATGCGTTGTATGAAATGGTCGGTAGAGTTTCAAAACAATGACATGGCGGCGTGTACGCTGTTTCTATACTGCTGTCAAGGAACTTATAATCTTTGACATTTCGCAGATTTTAAGGGGTCGTTTTGTTGATTCTGCAGTGTCCATAAGTGAAATATGTACGTATTGTCCCATGGCACAGTGTTCACAGAGCAACAATTGTGTCCTTCACGATAAGACATGGCCTTTACAACGTACAAAAACCAGGGCCAAGGCTTTGCATATCTTACTGGAAATATTAAAAAAAAAAGATCCAAGCGACCTACCGACCCAAATATTTTGGAGTTGAAAAGGCAATCACACAATTTAAATTTTTCCTCTTTGGCCTAATGCCGGTTTGCCACCTTTCAGGGTACCGACAATTTTCATCCGCCCATGGATTATGATGCGTAGTGATGTTGTCGTAAAACCATTCCCGAGCGATGATCCTGAAATTACTCTTACAATGATAATTTGTTTTTTAGAATAGGTAAATTATACTGACTCAGCATGCAGAAAATGAGCAAATTCCAAACGGCAATGTCGTCAGAACGATATTGTTATTTTTACTACTTGAAACCAGAGAAGTTATACAGTCGTATTTATTTGCTAATGTTAATAGGTTATATTACCTTTACTGATGTTATGACAAGAATCCCACTCCTGACACCAATTATAAGGAACGAAAGGACGACTGAGGTAACTGGGTGGCAAAATCGTCAAGACCCTTCAATTACAAAAAGTCTGTAAATTTTACAGTAAAAACTGGCAGCAATTCGTGCCAACAAGTACCGTAAAAGTTTACAGTAATAACTGTAAAAATTAATTCAATCAAAACGCTTATGCAAACATATATATTTTGGGGCTTCTTACAGAGTATTGTGAATTGTGCAAATAAAAAACACTGACGAACACCCTAACTTAGAAGGCATATCAACAATTATTTTATACAGTGTCATATATAGTCAACTTTACAGTTTGTTGTAAATGTATTACATCAAACTGTAAAAATTACAATTTAAAGTGAATGCTTGAAAACCTGTAAAACGCTATATTTACGGGGTTCTGTTGGCAGAATTGCGTGCCAGATTCCTGTAAAATTTACAGTATTTGGGTATATTTTAGGTACTTAAAGGCCCCCGACTCAGAGGATTCCTGAGGAGTGCGCCCTCAATTTATTCCAAAAAATCGTGTTTTTGCATGTACATAATTATGCTTGTTCCATATACTAATCACTGTGTGAAATTGCTAAGCTCAAATCGAATCCTTCATAAAAAAATCACAAACTTGTTATAAAATGCCGGATCCGGAATTTTTTTTGTTATACCAGTATCCTATGGGAGGCTTAATACTACACCTAAAATGTTTACTGCATCAAAACGAAAAATCCGATTCATCTCAATTTTTCGGAATTGTTGCATTTTAGGTTACTATCTTTAAGCTTTCTAGGTGACTATTTTTCATTATTCACCAAAAAAATTAATATTTCGCAATCTCTGAGTCAGAACTTTTAAATGTATAATTGGAAAAATATCATAGAGTGTATAATGAATGTTGTTACTCATTCAATTTCGAATAAGTTCCTTCACTTTAGATTTTGTCATTATATGCCTGGGAATTGGCCTAACATTTACAGTTTTTCCTGTATTTTCCACATTACTTACAGCCAAATACGCTAAGTTTTGGGAAGTTTTGAAACAAGTAATTTTCTTAAAGTGCACTGTATTTTTTTACAGTGTGGTGTTCAGGGACCCAAGGCCCCGTTCTTGAAGGCATGCAGAGACCTATTCACACACAATGTGAGGGGCCAAATTGTGTTCAATGTATCAAACCTTCCGAGCAGAGTAGCCATGCCGTACTTCCTTCTCTCTCTCTTTAAATTAATATAAATTGAAATGCGTGCTTTAACAAATCGGGATAATACTAGGGAGGTGGACATTTACTTGAAGACCTACATTTTGGTATGCCATGCATCCTGTCAGTTACCACTTGTTTTAGGCATAGCTAGCTGCAACCCCGGGCTGCATCCTGACCATTCATTAAGCATAATGTCGAATTCATCTTTTCAAAAAGTTATGTTTTGGATAAAGAGAAAGTAGAAGACCATCTTATTATTGAAATACGCAATACGTCATTCCCAATTCAAAATTTTGGTTGACACCACTTACTCCTTGAACCATGCAATCAAACCTGATGTCATAGGGAACGGTAGATGGCGCAATTTACAGTTCACTACTGCTGACAAACATCACATTGTTGCGGATGACACATACCTGGCGTTTTTCATAATTTTATATTGCATGTCCTTTCCACTTGCCTCCGATTTTATACCACGCGTTTTATAACATTCCTCCCTGATTCAGTTACTAACTCATAATACATAATCTTATAAAAAGTAAATGAGGTCAAATATTTAAGAGTTCGACAGGCTGGAGTTCGACTTTTAATTGTATTTCAGTCTGACATTTATCATAGTCTCACGTTTACTAGCACCTGCAGATATTGTTATTATCAGTTAAGTATAGTCAAATTTTATGTCAAATTTTCATTCATGTCATCATTTTTTCTACAGTCCAGTTCTTTGTACTGTTTGGTCACTGAATATGCTGGCGGTGGCGATCTCCTTTCGTTCGTGAGGAGTCAGCGCAATGGATGTCTCAGGGAATCGGACGCCAGACCTTTCGTGCGTCAGCTTGTTTCGGCTCTTCATCATCTCCATGAAAGAGGCGTGGTTCACAGGTACGTATTTTACGGCCTTAATGTAAAAGATTTACAGAAAACACTCGTCTACATGACAACATTGTTCCAGAACGAAGAAGACTGTATTCACCTACTTTTATTAGTAAGTTGACGAGTTTTCACTTATAAGTTTGCATGTAAAATCCATTTCATTCTTGGGCAGTTGATCATGAATCAATTAGTTATACAGCTGTGTAGGATATTAGGCCTACATATTTCCCGTCATTAAACAGAACAGGAAGTGGTAAGTTATATTTTTTAAAATGCTTTTGGATGAAGCTCGACATGCTTAATAATGGAACGATTCTTTTTATGCTAGAAGCGAGTTAAAAGCAGAAATCCAATCATACCATATAGAACGATTTAAGTAAAGCCTTTGACTTAATTGATCACAAACAGAAGTCATTGAATCAAAAGAAACGGTTTTTAGGTACCGTCGCAGACGATAATCGTTGCACAGACCAGATAAAAATGTTGTCCGGTATATAAACTGGTATAGGGCCTACTCGTATAGCATGGGCGATGTACCACCACATCGCGCTAATGAGGGATCACCTGTGTCCTTGCAAGGTCCCAAATGATTTAGCTAACCTGATTCTTGTAGGTGAGATAATAATACTGTCATTATACAAAACTGATATAGTACACCTGTAAAACACAGGATAGGATATTTACCTTGCTTCTGGGTTAAGGCAACCTAAAAACATATATGGCCCGACCCCGGTATGCCGCCGTGCTTACGCCCACCTGGGTAAGACCTGGGTTGAGTTTTGTTGACTCATGCGCGATGTGTGATGGCGGGCATGTCACATTGTGATAAGGTTAATGTCCTTTGGAATGTTAACTTAACATGGCTTTATGTGGTTTCAGGAAACTAAAGAAGTCAGATACATGTTTCCATGATGACCTCTAGAACGAAATAGCCAAAATGTAAAAACCATGCTTTTCTGCAAACCTATTTTCACTGAACAAGCCGAAGAATTCCGTCATATACCGATTGATCATTGACCCACAAAATAAAACGGGAAATGTTCCCCACAGCGTAAGTCTATATATGTGACAGAAATTAGAAAAGGTAGAAACGACTGATATGCATAAATAGCAGGGTTGTAAATTTATCGTTTTGAAAAGGAGGTAATGAAAATGCTATCTAACTTATTTTTTTCTCAAGATTTACATTTGGGGTCACACTTTTTTTTCGCGAATTATTACAATTGTATAACAATACAATACAACGATGAACATTTTCATCGTTGACCGATTGCGACACGATTTATACAATGCACCGAAGAAAATCGGTCACACGTAGAAAATATGGTAGTAAAACTGCAATAAATTAGCATGTCGTAATTCGCATGACACCGGCCTAAATCTAAATCCTAAATTATTTTTAATGTGATGTATAATGAATGTTGCAGACATCAACTTCCCAGCTCCCATCTGTTTTTGATTATTAGTTATGCAATGACCTTGGTCATTTTTGGTTCCTCCCTGCTAAGAAACTGACCTTGTGGACCATAATGATCCCGGGGATAATGATATCCAAAAATTGCTGGCCATCTTGGTCTTCACTGTTTTAGCTCTTTTTACTATGAGTATTTCATGAATGGCCCGCCGAAATTCCCCAATTGTACACCAGTTGAGCAATAAGTTGAGTATGGAAGCATATTGACAAAACAACAACAACAACAACAAAAACAACAACGACAGCGACAGAAACAGCAGCAGTGACAGCGACAATAGCAAAAAATCGACAACCTCATCTCCCGTTGCATCAAAATTGAGATTTTTAAAATTCATATTTTTCTTATTACCCCAGTGCGGCCCATGAAATGTTTAATGATGTTATGAACAAAACGTTTGCAAATGTGGTCGACCACTGTTTAAGTAAGTTACACAGTTTTGCGTATACTATCTAAACGGCTGGACCGATTTAACTCAGGTTTGTAATTATGTTTTGTGTGATATGCTTCCACGTGAGGGCCAAAACATCATGAAAAATTGGACCATGATCGGGTCATCCACCTTTAAATTAAAGCCCTTAACCCGAAGCACTGTTACCCGAAGCTAAAACGCAAGAACGTGTATTGTGTGGCGAGTGGCGTGTGGCGCTGTTATTTCCAGACGGTGGCCGACATGAATTGAAATAACGGCAACGCACCATACGCGTAAAATAAACATAAAGTAACCCGCTTGGCATAAGGCATAGGGCATATTTTTAATGGACGGTGATATAATACAGTGATTTTATGCCTTTTCGAATGTGAATGTATGCTTTATCAATCGCAAACAATCGTACTATACCGCCATCACTGAAAACGTTTCCTCTTGATTTCGGAAAACGTGTTCTACTTTAACCTATAGGCCTACATGCAAATGATGCAAGTAGGCCTATAGTACAATGTAATCGCCTCCTTATATCCTTCTTGATGACTGTAGAAGATAGTGGTATCGGTATTTCAAATGACGAAACTCGTTTCTTATGACTTTAAAAAAATCCTTTCAAGAAAGTTACGGGGTTAAACTTCAATAAAGATATTATACAGAGTGACTATATACAGTGACACATGATTGAACTCAGGGCCGGTATTTTAACCTTCAGGGCAACGTGGTCGGGTAAGGACCTCTTCCAAAAGGCCTATAGGCCAGCAGTTGTGACAGCGAAGAGAATTAACGAAATGGCTGGTCAGCTTGGCCATGCGAAAAGCAGTTCAATCTGGTCAAAGTAAAGGCATAGACCACCGGGTATATGATGTGGTCTCGCTCAGAGGGTGTTCAATCCAATCCCACAATGCACTGCAATATACCTATATGTTATTGTACTCTGTACTTGACTGGCGTCGGGCTGGATTCAGGCGCGGCCGGTGTGGCAGGGGATATGGTCCTCCGGATTCATAGTCCACCTACAATGGTGAAGAATAGGACACTCGCCGAATTTGACTCTTCACGCATTATTATAGTTTCACGCTTTATTCCGTTGTCGTCAATGGACCCCGGACTATGGCTGTCGGCGGACCATAATCTCCTTTTACACCGGTCCATTTTTGGGTTCAAGCGGCCCAAAACAACATGATACCAAGCGACCCATTGGGAAATTTCCCAAGCAATTCTATGGTGTTCGACCCTGAACTTCCTATATAGTCAGCACTCCAAAAGACCTTTCGAGATCATATCAAAATTCTATAGTATAAGCCTGCTAACATTTCGGTGCGAGAAAAGAGCATAAAATATTTTTTCTGGGTTGGGAATAGCTCTGTCAGTCTGTCTGGATCCCTAGGTCTAATCAAAGTCCAAATGACACATATGATATAGTGCATTCAATATGGATTGGTTGAAGACGTCATCTGGTCAGACCAAGAGAAGGTATAGTGTTCTTCCCACAATGCATTTCTTCCAATACATTTTTTGCACTGGTTGTAACATATGAATTAATAATGACAAACAGTACTTAAATTGCAAGATTGGGATGAGTTCTGTTCATTTAGGTACTTTTTGTCACTATAAATTCATGTGACAACCAGTGCAAAAATTGTATTGGAAAAATTGCATTGTGGGAAGAACACTATACCTCTGACCTATCTAAGTAGAATACTGACCCATTTCTCTGGACTATGGAGAACGTGTTTTAGTGATAAAAGAGGTCAACAACATTGCTCAAAGCGGTATCCTCCACATGGCACTGGACGTTGTTCGATGACCACATAGTACTGGCCTTTTAGACACAGCTATCGGACTTACACATGAGCATCTACTTTCTCAATTTTGAACCCTATGACGACAAGCCTCGGTCTAGAAAACAAAACTCTTATCGTGCAGGATGGTTATCCTTTCCACTGTGCAGGTTTAAGATATAGGCCCGACCTGATGGGCATAATTGCGATCATTAGGCTCAAATTTATGTAATTGCTCACTGTAAAAACCTCGAAAAACTATAGTGTTTATTTGGATGATCTTATGCATGTTAAATTATAATGCTTGGATCTTTTTCCAAAATTACACTATATTACGGTGTCCCACGGATGCCAATTTTGCATGAAAAATTTTAATTTTGCGCATGTATTTCTACTTTTGCAAAAACAAATTGTAGTTTTGGAAAAATATTTGCAACAATATTTTATAGTTTTGCAAAAATATTTCAGAGTTTTGCAAAAATATTTCAGAGTTTTGCAAAAATATTTTTTTTTTTTTTTTTTTTTTTAGTACTTAAATTGCAAGATTGGGATGAGTTCTGTTCATTTAGGTACTTTTTGTCACTATAAATTCATGTGACAACCAGTGCAAAAATTGTATTGGAAAAATTGCATTGTGGGAAGAACACTATACCTCTGACCTATCTAAGTAGAATACTGACCCATTTCTCTGGACTATGGAGAACGTGTTTTAGTGATAAAAGAGGTCAACAACATTGCTCAAAGCGGTATCCTCCACATGGCACTGGACGTTGTTCGATGACCACATAGTACTGGCCTTTTAGACACAGCTATCGGACTTACACATGAGCATCTACTTTCTCAATTTTGAACCCTATGACGACAAGCCTCGGTCGAGAAAACAAAACTCTTATCGTGCAGGATGGTTATCCTTTCCACTGTGCAGGTTTAAGTATAGGCCCGACTGATGGCAAATGCGATCATTAGCTCAAATTTATGTAAAAATTGCTCACTGTAAACCTCGTAAACTAATAGTGTTTTATTTGGCTGATCTTTATTCATTTTAATTATATGCTTGGATCTATTCCAAATTACACTATATAGTCCCAGATCACAATATTGTGAATTGTATATAAATGCGGTGAAAGTTCAATTTACAATATATATTTTCATTCTGGCCGTCAAATTATTTCGATTTTCGAAAGAGAAACAATATCATATAGTCCCATAACCAAACAGGCGCAGAAGTTCACCCGAACTTGATCTTGTGACTGTGGTAAAAAGGGAAAACATAATAACAATAGGGGTAGGCCAAGAGCTCTTGGGTAGGCCCGTCTCATTACTCCTGACACTCTGGGCGTCGATATGATATAACACGAATCAAGCAACGAGTCACTTACTTGCGTATTCATATCATAAAGTCCCCGAGGGAAATCTAACTGTAATCATACAAGCAAGCGATACCACATTTACTCATCCGCTGTGGAATTCGACAGGGCTTCCCCGAAACGATTACTGCTTGATCACACTATTATGTCGCCTTTTTGAAGCCAAGGCACACGGAATTTCAATGTCAATGCTGTTTCGTATAAATTCAGCCGTCAGCCCCCCCCCTCCCCCGCGTACCTACAACCCCATGCACCACCACATCCCAAGCACCTCTTTGGATAACTGAGATTTGCAACAGTACAGAAAGTTATAAATGTACATTGCAGTGGCAAGCGCCAGATTTCTTTTCCGGGGGAGGGAAGGGCAAACGGACGAGGAAATGTGATTTTTTTGGGAGGGGGAGTTTTTTTTTTTGGGTTGTCGGGACACATCGATAATTTTGAGGTTTCATCCAATTTGCTCCAGAATCGCTTTTTGCAAAAAATGGGCGATTTTTCACCTAAAATAGCTGATTGTTGTAAAATGTCAGGATCACTATTCTAGCTCTGTAATCATAGAACTGTCGAACAATTCTCTATATATGAAATTTACTCATGTTACCAATTGAACATTACAACATAGTTTGACCATTGGAACACAATCGGAACCATCTGTATATTTTACTCCAGGATTAACATTAACTGTTTGTTGGTGCCTATTGTACTAAAACTAGTAATAGATCATAGATATAGGTAACTATACCTTTTTTTAAAACCATAATATAACCCAATACTTATATTTTAAATCTATTCACCTCCTGTACAACGTTTCCCCTTTTCTACCTGTTTTCCCACTAGGTTGATTTTGGTAGACTTTTGATATTATTTTTTTGGGCAAATTTCATAGTATTAACACCAAAATTGTTTCTTCTCTTTGTAAATTTGGTTTGGGTCAAAAATCATTAATATATTGGGTTTGGTCTCGCGTTAACTCGGTGTACCCGACCAGAATATACCATTTTCACATCACCGGGAAAATTAAGTATACAAATATATTATGAATACTTGACTGAATTGAATCCCTTTGAGGCCCCTCAATAAATCTTAACACTTTTTTTACCAAAACAATCAAATTTCCAAAGCTTCCACTACGCCGCATCCCACTGCCCTCGGCGGCTCCTCGCCTCGCGGAAGCCTCCGGCCTCCATCACCCTTCAAGTGGCTCCCCAATCTTGCAATCTTCCTTAGCCCATATGTACCACCCCAGTGGGTAAAAGTTTTATGTCAAGAATAGAACAAAATTGAAATTGCTGATCTCATTTTGTAGACAATATATACCCCGCGTAGATTATTGACAAGGCCTAAATCGACCATTTGGCATTTCTCTGCATGGGACATACAGATCTCAGCCCTTAGTTTTCGCCTCATCGTCTATTTAAACAAGAGTAATTCAAGCTAATAAGTGACATCGGTCCCAAGTTGCTTGCAGTCAATTAATTAAATACGTATTACTGGTGTAAATGTCTTGCATTTCGAAAACAATTTGCCGCCTGCTGAGTGACAAACGAAACTACCGTGACTTCCAACAAATCCGAGCATCACCTGGTAGGGGAAGGTTCTTTATCCTGGTATCTCGAGGTGTCAGCTCCCTGCTTGTTCTTGGTCTAAATCAACTTTATCCTCAACCATCCTTGTATATGTTACAGATGAACCAGCCCCGAAGACCCGTGGTACCTTGAGAGACCCCAAACGACGCCATCTGACCTATACTCCCTGTCAAACCCAGAGCATAGATATGGGAGTATACCTTTAGAATATCCTACCATACAGCGACAGCGCGAAGCTATACCTTTTTTAAACAAACTAGGCACGGCGACAGCGCGAGTGCTAGTTAGTGCATGTGCATGACATACAATACATAGGCTGTTGAAATAGGTGTTTTTAAATCGGCGAGTTTTCGACGGGTTCGGTAAACCTATTACTGCCGCACACTTGTACGTCTGGACAAGTTTAGGCCCTACTCATCGAAATATTGGCAACTGAATTATTACACCGATATTATATTGCACGTTTTTGCATAATGAGTATTTCTTAACAACTTATGAAGTATTGACCTTTGGTGAGTTTGACTTGAACACATTGAAGATTTTCTTTCTCCACTTGTGATCGTGTTGCGTTTTTAATAGCCGCTGAGTCTTTGAACCAAAGGACTAAGGAAGGGGGTTTGACCCCCACCCCTACCTGTTTAAGAATTGCGGCGACAGCGGCGACAGCGCGACGTTCACCTTTATGAAAAGTTGGCAGCGGCGACAGCGCGAAATTGGTCTTTTAAAAAAGTCGCATGCGGCGACAGAGGCGAAACTCCAGATTTTATAGGCACCAGCGGCGACAAGCGGCAACAGCGCTAACTTACCCGTTGAGTCCCATTTTTGTATCAAAAGACCAAAGAGGGGTTTGGACCCCCCCCCCGACCTCCTCCCCTGTTTAAAAATGGGCACGGCGACATCGCGAAGCTCCAGAATTTATAGGCAACAGCGGCGACAGCGTCAACAGCGTGAATGATCGGTTGTTGTGCTGGCCCATTGATTCATTTTTATTCAAGGACTAAGGAAGGGGGTTTGGACCCCACCGTCTACCTGTTTAGAAATTTGGCAGCGGCGACATCGCGAAATTGGACCTTTTTAAAAAGTCGATGCGGCGACAGCGCGAATCTCCAGATTTTGTAGGCAACAGCGCCGACAGCGGCAACAGCGCTAGCTAATTGATGTTTTTCCTAACGCCCGTTTAGTCATTTGTATCAAAAGACAAGAGGGGGTTTGCCCCCCCACCACTGCCTCCTTTTAAAAATTTGGGCACGGCGACAGCCGCGAAGCTCCAGATTTTACGCAAACCAGCGGCGACCGCGGCAACAGCGAGAATGATTGTTGTTTGATTCATCTTTATCAGAGGACTAAGGAAGGGTTTTTTTTTCCCCCTACCTCTACCGGTTTAAAAAGTTCGGATGCCGGCATCATCAGCGGAATTGTATCTTTTAAAAAAGTCGAGCGGCGACAGCGCGAAGCTCCAGATTTTGTAGGCAACCGCGGCGACAGCGGCACCAGCGTGAATGATTGTTGTTATGTTCTTAGCCCGTTTAGTCATGTTGTCTCAAAAGACTAAGAAAGGGGTTTTCCCCCCCCCACCAATCCTCCTGTTTAAAAATTTGGGCAGCGGCGACAGCGCGAAGCCCAAATTTTACAGGCAACCGCGCGACAAGCGTAACAGCGCGAAGATTGTTTGTTATCATGTTTATCAGAGACTAAGAATGGGTTTTTTTCCCCCTACCATCCCGGTTTAGAAAGTCGGATGCGGCATCCGCGCGAAATTGTATCTTTTAAAAAGGTCGGAATGCGGCGCAGCGCGAAGCTCCAGAATTTGCAGGCCACAGCGCGCGACAGCGCAACAGCGCTAATGATTGTTTCTTCTAGCCGCGTTTAGTCCCTTTGTATCAAAGACTAAGGAAGGGGGACTGGACCCCCCCCCACACCACACCCACACCTCCTCCCTCCTGTTTAAAAATTGGGGGGGCACGACAACAGGCCGCGAAGCTCCATATTTTACCGGCAACAGCGGCGCAGCGGCAACAGCGAGAATGATTTTTGATTCATTTTTAATCAGAGGACTAAGGAAGGGGTTTTTGCCCCTACCTCTACCCGTTTGAAAAGTCGCTTTCGGCATCAGCGCGAAGCTTTGACTTTTATAGGCAACAGCGGCGACATCGGCAACAGCGCGAATGGTAGTAGTTCTAAAACACTGGGTCAGTTGATCAGAGGACTAAAAATGGGGTTGGACCCTTCCACGCGAAGTTCCACCTTTATGCACGTTGATTGCGTCGACGGCGTGAAAATTGACCCTTAAAAGATTGGGATGCGGTGACAAGCGCGAGCGTCAGATTTTACAGGCACAGCTGCGACGCGGCAAACAGCGCTGATGTTCTAAGCCCACTGGGTACAAGTTTAGGACGAGGACTAATTGGAGATATTATCCCAGTCGATTCAAGATGGTTAAACCTTGTGCCAGTTTTAAAACGTTCAAGAAACCAAAAGGGTAATATCCCCATATACTGTCACGACAATAAACGTCATAAGGCAGCTGTAATCAAAAATTTTTTTATAACATTATATGAGTATTTCACAAATAGCTCCGTTAGCTGATTCCCGATCCAGTGTATTGTGGGGCTATAAATCAACGATATTTCATACTTGCATCTTTTGGGAATTAAAGGGGATGGCCCCCTTTTTAAGTAATATAAAGTTTGGATAGAATCTTGATAGAATTGACTTCATTCCCAATTAACCATCTATTAAGTGACTTCGGCGATTGCATCTTTGAAGAACGACCCATCCCATTCACACCGCCTTGTTTAGAAAATATGCTCATGTTTACATACATGTTCAATATCTACATTGTGATTACATATGGTTGATATTAAGGAAGGATATTTTAAAAGACACGGACCCATCTTCACCTTTATTGGTTTTTAAAAAAACATGTCAATTGCAGATGCCAGTAAATTTATGTTAGAAAACATTTTAATTGCGGTTAAAGAAACGATTTCAACTCCACACTTATATGCTGGGTACATTAGAAAACATGATCAATGTTTAAAAAAAAAATACATGTTCAATATTTGGAAGTTTGTTTACATACGGTTATATTAAGGAAGGAATATCTTTAAAGAACGACCCATCTTCCCCTTGTAAACCTTTATTTGCGGGTGAAAGAACGATTCAACTCACCCTTGCTGTTTTTGGAAACACGTTAAGAATGATTCTACTTAGAGGATCCTTAAATGAATTCTGTTGTTTTACCTACCACCCTGTGTTTTTGTTTTCTTCATGAGGAAGTTATTGTTTTCTAAAAACGGGTCCCAAATATTATAAATTTGACTAGAAAAAGCTGGTAAACTTTGTTTTCTAAAGGAGGGATAATAATGGGAGTTACGCTGCTGGGGTAAATTAGTTTTAGAAATATTTTAATTGCGGGTTAAGAACGAATAACTGCGTGCGAGCCTGTAAATTATGTTTAGGAAATTCATTTTAATTGTGGGTATAAACGATTCAATTCACCCTCGGTTTTGGAAACACGTTAGGAATGATTCAACTTAGAAGGATCATTAAAATTTAATTTTTGTTTCCAAATATTCTAAATTTTGACTAGAAGAAAGCCTGGTAACTTTGTCAAAAGAGGTGTGGAAACCACGTTAATTGCGTTTACAAAACATGTTAAATGTTGTGGGAAATTGTGTTTAAAGAACGACCCACTTTGGGTATTGTAAAATGTCCAATTGCGATGCGAGTTAAACTATGTTTAGAAAACAGTTTCATTGCGGATATTCAATTGCGTGTTAAAGTTAAAGAACGATTCAACTTCATCCTTGCTTTGTTTTGGAAACGTTGTGAATTGGTTCGGACTTAGAAGGCTCATTAAATTGATTT
>JAMKCH010032102.1:0-16075 GCA_023653785.1 Ophioderma brevispina | reverse complement strand
TTCATCCTTACTCATGTGAGACAAATAAAATGTCATACCATAGCACGACACCTGGTGTACAATTAGCATTTTATTGCTCTATTAGTTTACCATGCACTGTGCCAGGCCACGCTTATACCGGAACTGGTTCATAAATTACGAATTGGTTTTAGTACGTGGATAAATGCGCTCTCTACTTTAAGATAGCTTCTGCAGGGCATGGACAGAAAGGGGATCTGTTTGATCTTCTCTTTGTTACTTTTTTGGAAAATGTAGAATAGGTCAAGCTTTATTGTGTTATAAATAAAATTAAGATGGAAATAAAATTTTGTCTTGGGTATATGAATTTTACTTATTAATGCACTTCACACTTTCAGCCAAAATCGATTACAAGCGCAAGGTTACTTCACTTTTCAACCAAATCGCTTAAATCGCAATCTTTATAACTTCGCAAGACTGTACTGATTTGTAAAATTCATGCTGTCTACAACCGATATGTATATAAAAAAAAAAACAAAAATAAACCCCGACAAACAACCACCATTCACCTGGGACGAATATAATAGAATAACCAACCGACCGACCCACCCTACCGACCGACTCGATTTACAGACCGACCAACCAACCAACCAGCAAGCAACCAATCACCAACCACCAACCAACCAAACAACCAATCACCAACCACCAACCAGCCAACCAACCAACCAAAGATCGACCAAACAAAACGAACAAAAGAAAAACCAGAACAAAAAATGTTATTATACCTCAAATAGACACAATTTTTGGTATCATTGGTTTCCATTTGATATAGTATAACATATGATCTGCAATCTTTTATTGGATAAAACGTAAATGTGGTCTGACACTCTTAATAAACTTTAGGTATGTCTGAAATTCATACTCGACCAATTTTTCCTGCCGGCTATACAATATTCAGCTCTTATATAAGAATTCAAAATGTACTTCCACCCCTCGTTGCAACATTTATTTGTAAAAAAATAACTAGCATTTTCTCGTGTATCTTGTTATATGTTCTAACATGCGATGCTCTCTTCCTTTCTCCTCTTATAGCATTTCTCTTTTGTTTTGCGTAGGGCAACACTGACATTAAGCTTTGCGCCAAACAAAATGAAATGGTGAAATCTTCAGGCTGTTTTCCCTATCGAATTTCCTCCGGGAGCGCAGCAAACTACATCATGGAACCAATCGGGTAACTTGAATCGTTCCGGTGTGTATGTGTATCAGCCTAAGTCTATTGACAACACCGTACGATTGGGGTAGAGTACTATTGAAAAAATGAAAGTATTGAATTATCACTAAAGTGAAATGTAAAATTTGATATACTTTGCGAAATTACATATAGATAACATAACGTGACTACCGGGAAAACCAGAAATCCTTATATGTGAAAGATGGTAACGTAAGGGTATTTGTGTTTATGCTTTACAATTTTCGTTTTTGAAATAGAAATAGAATACACACACACCACACACAAACAAAATGCACCGGCCACTAACATGATCTTTAACGTTTTCCTTGGTTCAAATTCATAAAAAACCCATAAAAGTACAGGGTGATTAAAAAAAAATTGACCCGATTGTGTCCGCCATTTTTGAATTTTTAAATAACATATCTAAACATATTATGTGTATCATCGGCAAGCCTATTTCAATATTTCACTTTGTTGCCAATAATTCCAATCGGTTAATATAGGCCGAGCTACCGTCTGTTTGAATCAAGTAGTCCCAACTTTTTTCCTATCCACTGATTCCCATTTGAATGCATGGCGCTAACTAAGCAACGGACTCCCCAATTGGGTGGATTAGAATATATTTATGTCAAATAAAGTGTATCTTAAGGTATAAAAAACAGGTGATAGTTGGTAAGTTTGCTTGAAACAACTTTTTTTTCAAGATGTGGCATATTTTGCTCTACATTATAAGATAATTACTTTAACTCTGGAAAAGGGGTTGTCACCAATGTCTGTTACTAAATTATGTTATGGTTCATTCACTCCTCCTCACATTTATTCTGGCAGTTACTAATTTTCTCCTGGGACACGATTGATGATCGTTGAGCATATAACGATAATGACTAGCTTTCAGATATACCACAACATTTAGATATTGTTACTTAAAAAGCAAAATGGCGGACACAATCAGGTTAAAGTTTTTTGACTCACCTTGTACTAATGAATTACGTTAATTGAGGGGCATTTTTGATAAAATCACTTGCATTTGTGCCCTACTCTCTGTCCAAAATAGTTAAAAATGTAGAAACCATTCTTTAAATAGTATCCGATTACAAGGCGATTATAAGGCAATTATTTCTTCATTCTGATCCGTAGGGTTGTAGAGTCAGAGCCTGTAAAAAAACGCGTTGAAATTGTTTTCGTAATGTCAAAGGTCACACAAAAGGTCATATCTAAATCATGGGACCACCCACGTCCAATCGTCTGCGGCTGTCGCGCTGCTTAGATTAATCACCATAAAAGGTAAAAGACTGTATCGATTTGAACATTTTGAGGTCTGTTGCTGCATTGATTAAGGTCGGCTTCCGTTGGCCTTACCCACACACCCAGCGACTCATTTGTCTGTAAACATCACAGTCACAATTTCATTCAGTCCTTACACATGTGAGACAAATAAAATGTCATACCATAGCACGACACCTGGTTACAATTAGTCATTTTATGGCTCTATAAGTTTTACCATACACTGTGCCAGGCCACGCGGATAAACATACGGAACTGTTTTGTTTTGTTCTGTTTTTGTTGTTTGTTTGTTTGAGTGGTTTGTCTGTGATTGTTTAAAGATTAAATGTAAAACATCCCCAAACAAACTTTTAAGTCTACATTTTAATTTTATCATAAAGCTTAACCGTGCCATACTTTCCCACAAAGTAACAAAGATCAAAGAGAATATCAAACAGGACTCCACATTTTTAGGTACCACAAGATCGTCTTCTGGACATGTTACATTGTAATCAATTGTGTTACCACCACATTGCTGACTGCTTTACAGGGTAGGACAAACAAAATAATTATGCTCACTGTGTGAATTCGGATAATGTGACTGAGTTGTGAATATGAGTGGACTGAGAAATTTACGCAATCATCAAGCGCAGAGATGCAGAGTAACTGGACCCAAAAACCCAAAACACAACAAACAAAGGGATAATGGGAAACCAACACTTAAGCAACACTAACCAAAACAGCCTTAGTTAATTCAAGTGACCTTAAAAGTAGAATCACATTAACTGAAAATAAATTTGCCGAAGTAAACTGTACACACGGTTACGCATTAAAAAAAACACGAAGTGTTATACATATTTAAACAGTCTGACTGGGTTCTTTTTCTTGGTAAAGTGTAAGTGAACAACTTTTAGTCAACTAGGCAGTTGTCTCAAGGATTTTCGATAGCCCACAGGTCCTTGTTATGACTGTTCCGCAATGTGGACATTTTGTCAATCCAAATAATCCTATATATTGTAACCACAGCCCATTGCACAACCGAATTACAAATTCAAACTTACAGGAAACTCTCAATGTACTTCCCTCAAGACCATGGGTCAGATCATCCATTACATGTCACTGAACTGAGAAGTTATCCTACTGTGATGGTTGGGCTGGGCTGGGTCAGTCCAATCAAAAGTTTTTGTTTCTAGCTGCTTATTAAATGTAATGAATTTATCCTAGTAGGCATATGCATGTCCTTAATTCGTAAAATAACTGGGGACCATAGGACTTTGGACTGCTAAATGAGACCACCCCAAACGCTGACTGCTGCATGACTCGATATTCGGCCAATCATTTGCTTGCTGCACACCATGCTAGGGTACCTTGGGCCATGTTGGGGTTTTATCCACTCCGCCGACTTATACCACCTTCACTGAAAAAGTTAAACTAATTTGTTTCACAGGCAGCAATTGATCATGACAAAAAGAGGAGCAAACTATTTCTTACTAGTCACGCGTGCAGCCAGAACAATAATCGAATATAGAACTTGACATTAATTTGGTGTCCATTGCTGGGTCATTAAAAGTTAATAGGCCGATAACAATTTATTTGGTCTAGTCGCGGAGTCCTGTTGTGTGAGACGGAATCGAAATAACCTGTTGTATCACTATGTACACTCTTCATATTATTGACAAACCAGAAAGGGGAATCTCTGCTGGTTGTATCATGCATCTACAACTTTAACGGAGTGGCCGAGCCTTGAAAAGTGCTCGAGTTACCCCTCCCCTCGGAGGGGTTTTGTACAACAAAACACAACCACCCTTATTTGAAGGAACAATATATGAGATTTAAAAAATGATGGTTGTGGTGAAATATTTGGTGGCAGCGATGATTTCTAGGCCGAAATGCATTTTGGGCTCAAATTACGCGAAAATTATTTTTTTAGATTTTTTTTATTACAATCTTATTTTTAGGTATCCTTTTTTTATTGATATTGTTTTATACATTGCACAAGGGTTTGGTAAATACTCGTTTGGTGACATGGATAAAAGGTGATTTTGGGGCTAAATTCTAGACCCTTTATAATTGTATAAAACATAAATCTATAATATAAATGTCAGAGATTGATAGTATTGCATCATGATATAAATTTGTTTTGCTAAGAATTAATAAATCTTGATTTTCGTTAAGTTTTTATCTCAAAAACGTGATTTTTTTTTACCCAAACACAACCCCCCTGCCCACAAAGTTTTTGACCACACCATCATTTTTAAAAATTATTACTATCTTTCGATAGAACTTGGTGGTTGCGTGTTGGTGTTACCCGAGGGAGGATGTCGCCAATTTTGCTGTCAAACCGCTCCACTATATATTCAAAGCGTATTGACCGCAAAAGCACAGAAGAAGCGGGGTTTGAACAAAAAAAAAAGCATCGGTCGTCAAGGAAATTAAAGAAATGATGTTCCGCGACAATCTATAACAGGCTTCAACATGTTTTTATACATAAACCTTGCCATTACGCTAAAATAAAAGAATACGCTTCGAGATTTTCAATATTTATTTGTAGTACGTAAAAGGAGAAGGGAGTCAGAGACGGGGGACGTCAGCCTTTTAAGGAATATACTTATAAGTTTATATGAGACTTTGTCGATTTGTTAGTATCTCCGAACAGTTTAACGGTCAAGCGGAGTGCCCGTCCACATGGGGGGGGTGTGTGGGGGGGTGGACACCCCCCAGCGATCCTCAAAAAGAGAAGAAAGAAAAAGGGAAGAGAGAGAAGAAGGAAAAGGAAATAGAAAAGAAAGAGAGAAAGAGAGAGAAAAGAAGAGAAGAACTGGGAAGTAAAATGAAACAAAAGGAGAATGACATCAGAACTCGTGAGATTGAACTTCATGCAGACTTACATAAATCCAAATATCACAAATATTTGGCTTCTCCTCAAGCCAATTACTTTTGTTGCAAATCCTACCAACGGTAAACTTCATGCATGGTTAATGTGCAAACCGTACTTGTGACAAATGTGTAAAAATAAATTTGAGAAACCTATTGGAGCCATGGGCCTTCCCCAAGGTTTGGTCACCAGTAAAAAGGGGACTTTTCAGTTTGGGGAGCTGAAGTGGTCAAGAAAAAAATTGGTAGGGATCAGTTCCTACCCCCATCACCATAAACTTATAGTCTCATACTGTTGTCATTTGAATTAATTACTATACTTAACCCTTCAAAAATACCTTTTCTTATATCTAAAATCCAAGACTTTCCGAGGGCTCCGCCCCCTGGACTTTTTTTCCCCCGGCAGGGGCTTCTTGCTCATCACCACATCCGTTCAAGACATTGGCGCTAACCCTTATAATGTGTATATAGTTCCCCTTCGGCGCTACCGCTTATCTGCCCGTATCAGAGCAAACTATAAACTAGTCTTTTCTTTGAATTGGGTTACCATGTACCCCTCAAAAAGTGGTAAATCTTGAAGGTTCTGAATAGCTTGAAATCCAGAGCCCCTGAACCCCCAGAAGGGCTCTGCGCCTGCACCACACCCATTAAGACATTGGCGCTCGCTATATGCAATTCTCTTTGGCAGTACAACAGCTTAGACATGTATGACACCGGTCTCAGTGAGCAAAGTTAGAACCAGTCTTTACTCGGGTAGTCTTTTCTTGAATGTTTGCTATTTACCACGACCCCTAAACAGTGGTCCATTTTTGAAGGTTCTGATTAGCTTAAATGCAGAGCTTCCGGGGCTCCGCCCCTGACCCCCGCAGGGGCTCTGCCCCTGCCCCCCCCCCGCCAGGGGCCTAAAGCGGGCCCCTGTCCCCACCCGTTTCAGGGCTTTCTCTTTATTTGCGCCCGTTTGTGGTCAAGGCAACTGCGGTTTGCATTTCAAACGATCAAGAAAATATGGTCTTAAGAGCATCTACTTAACGGCCCATAAGTGTTGTAGGTTATTCGCTCACTAAGCTCCAGGACTCTTACTGCACAATTCATTTCTTCACTTTACACCCCCCCCCCCCTGCCCTGACAAAATTTTAGCGACGGCCCTGCGGTCAATGACTCGATCAGTTGTTTAATTAATATAACCAGGAAAGGTATACTCTTTGTGAGTTCTGTTCTGCACCGTGTACTATGATCTAAATGCGAAGCATTTTCAAATTATCATGCTTGTTGTTGGGCAATCAAATTGAATTTGATATTGACGGAAGCATTATAGGACTGTATGTTAACATTGGTATTTAGAAGTAGAGCGGAGACGTGTTTAGACTGCTTGACATGCCTCATTCCAAACGTATCCTTTTCTTCATCAGAATGAATGAATGAAAGTGGTGAATGCAGCATTGTTGTATGAGGAATCTGAAGTTTGATTAAAAAGTTTAAACAAATTGGCACAAAATAACATAAAGTTGGCGCATGATATAAACACAAATGTTCCCTCTGGTTTTGTTATTTAAAAAAACTGCGTAAACGTCTGGGAAATGGGATGTGAGTGAGCTGATTGTATATAGGCCGAGTAAAGAAATAAACCAGTAGATCCGTCCCGGACTTTTGAAAAAACGTTGGTGAGGGATGCCCTTATTTGTTATTTTTTTTTGCAAAGATGGCCGCCTGTCTAAGATGGTCACCGTGATATATCTGAAGATAGTTTTATGGTGCAGTGATTAAGTATTTAACTTAAGGTGCAAGGAGCATTCTAACAAATGGTTTTATATCATACGTCCACGTGTCAAGCAAAGCCATAGTTTTCCCCTTTTAGCCTTGTTTTGGTGTGTTTTTTAAAATAACAAATAACAACCCAATCGGTCAGGCTGTCAAATCGGAGGGGCGGAGCGACGATCAACTGGCGTTTAGTTTATTCCTTTTCTTGGCTTAGGGCCTTTCACTGGAGGTAAGCCCCCAAAACTTACGTTGAATGGACTTTGTTTGCCCTCCAGATCATTCAGGCATGCGAAGACACAAACTGCACTTGGTCACCTGAACATATCAAATATTTACGCCCCCCAGATGGTTCTTTTGTATTCTCTGCACGTTGGGTGTTATGGAGAAAAGGTGTGGCCAAGTTAACATATTGACCCCAGTGAAAGCGCCCTATATCTTTTGATACTATGAGTTGATTGGGATTACAATGGAAGGTTTGCATGCTTTTTTAACCAATCAGCTGACTGGTAGAAAGGTAGTCGGGCTAAATAGGGTTAGAGCATTGGTATATGGAAAAGCTGTATTTCCAGGGTTATTGATGATTAGAAAGGTGTTGATAAGGCAGAACGCGTGCTAAGGAGGTTAGAGAGTATTATCAACATTGAAGTTGATACTCCTCCTCGAGTCATTGAAGTCAGCGCGTTCAACAGATGTTTTTGCGTGGCATTAGCACGCCTTTATCGTGCGCCGTGGTTATGACAGCGCTTTCGGAATAACGCAGTGTTTTTTTGACCTGCGATCACTGTATATAACTGACGTTCACTGACTCGAGGAATTAACGGATAAACCTGTGCTTTATTCCGTGAAGGGTGTCCGATCATAAGGTGTAGAAAAAAAGTGTGTCAGAGATGAGTTCAGGTGACGAAATCCCAATTTCTACGGTGTCATTTCTTTATTTCCAATGTGATACATATGAAAAAACTCACACCATATCTAAGAAACTCGTGCATAAACAACACTAAAGTGCAAAGCGCATCATTTGCCTTGCTTGAAAACACATGTTTCGGGTACATAGACGGCTCGATCATTTATTCAAAAAAATTATAACTAAGTCGAAGGACAAGCCATTTAACTTGTATTATATAAAAGATAATGTTATAGAATTACTTGTGGGCTGAAAAACTTAGAAGAAAAAAATCATCCATGATTTCAAAATGCCCAACACACTTGCAAATTATGAAATTTGGCTGACAAATCCAAGATGGCGGCCGCTGAAGCTATTGTTTTTCAGGTGCTCACAAAATAGTCATCAGAAGAAAATTATGTGGAAGACAAGCCATGGACATGTTTTATATGAAAGATAATTGAATAAGGAGTAATTTAAGACTCCAAAAAATAGAAGAAAAAAATCGTCTTTGGTTTCGAAATCCACAAAATATAGGAATATTGGTAAAAAATCCAATATGGCGGATATGCAATAAATGATCAGGTCCGAACCCTGTGAAAATACCGTTGCTAAGTCATCCAATCAGGAAAGTGAACAAGTAACGCGTTGGTAATGAAAACAACGAGTTTTTTAGTGCTGCCTATTAGCAACGCGTTGCTTTTTCCCTTTAACTGATTGGTTAGCTAAGCAACGCGTTTTCTGAAAGCAACGCATTGTTAAGAAATCAACGCGTTGTGACCAATACGTTATGACCATTTTAGCTTGCCATAAGCGGGATCCCCGATTCTAATTTAACGGCCGCTGGAAACGACCCTGGAAACGTCCCTCAGAACGTCCCTCAGAATCAATTTGGCTTTTGGCCTAAGCGTTCTACATAATATGGCTATAAATGAACTCTATTGTAAATTGCTGAAAATTTGGATAACAAAATTCACACAACTGGTATATTCTTAGATCCCAGCAGGCCTTTGACACCATAAATCATGACATCCCCCTCTATAAACTAAACAAATATGGTGTCAGGGCCTTGCTAATGAGTGGTTTAGGAATTATCTGACTAATAGGAAACAACGGGTTTTGATTAACGGCATTTTTTCTGAACCAGCTACCATCATTTGCGGAGTTCCTCAGGGCTCAATTTTAGGGCCACTTTTATTTCTTGTATATATAAACGACCCCCACTCTGTTCTAAAATACCTCATTTTATTCTGTTCGCTGATGACACAAATATACCCTTCTCCTATCCCAATTCTGAAACACTTGAACAAATAATAAATAATGAACTTAGAGCTACTTCTAACTGGTTCAAACTAAACAAATTATCATTGAATATTTAAAAAAAATAACTATATGATTTTTAAAAATAAACACAGTAATAAGCCAGATATTAAAATTGACATAAAATTAGCAACACCCCTATCTAACAGATTCTAACTACTAAATTCCTTGGTATTCTTATTGACCATAATCTCTTCTGGAATTCTCATACCAAACACATTTAAAAAATTATCTCCAAATACAATGAAGTTATTCGTCAAGTTCGACCATATCTTCCACAAAAATCACTTCTTACGTTATATAATTGTCTTATGTTACCGTACATTTCATATGGTGCTATGGCCTGGGCTGACGCAAATAACCCTGGTTTAGATGCACTTTTCCTACTTCAGAAACGGGTCATCAGAACATGCACCAACTCTATGTGGTTAGCCCATACAGACCCCTTTTTTCATCTCTTAAAACCCTGGAGGTCCATGATATTTATAGACTCCAAATGGCCGCTACTTTTATGTACCAATTTAACCACAATTTACTGCCAAATGACATTATTGAGAATTTCTTCAACTTTCACACACTCACTCACCATTATCAAACCAGAAATGCTCATATTCCTCACATAAAAATGTTTAATACTGTCCTGGCAAACAATACAATAAAAATTCAAGGTCCTTGACTTGGTCTTGACTTGCTCCCTCGCTCATCTCCTTCAAAACTAACATGAAAAAAATCTTTTCAGTTCATATAGTGCTGTCACCGATTCCTAATCTTGTTTTCTCTTTTCATTCCAATAGTCAACTTCTATTCTTTATGTAATAGTCGGATTGAGTAAACGTTGTCCTGTAAACTTCTTGTCCTGCTTGTGCTGTTGTCTTGCTCGTTGTTTTCTGTTGTTTGTGTTCTGTTCTTGTTTGATTTTTTCTTTGTTTCAATAGCTTTGCATAATTATAATCTTAGAGAGAGGTCATTGCACCCCACGCCATGCATTTAGCAGTGATCGGCGTTTGTGACAGATCCCGAAATTATATATTTTTCTGTATTATTAATTAATCATGTTAAATTTAATCATATAAATTATTGAGTGAGGAAAACTGGACAATATGAAACTTGCAAGGTGGTTGTGAATAGCATGACTTATCTGATTCACCTAGTTCTAAATGGACTTGATTGTGAGCCTCTTCCTGACAGAACAGGTCGGATATGTTCGCAGTCAAAGAACAATAAGAGATCACAGTTTTGTTATCTTCTTCATTCTAAGAAGTGCATGAAGGTGTAGGAAGCAGATGGTACACTGTTGATGACAATTGACTTGTGTATTGCTATGTCAAAAACCTATAGGTGTGCAGGATGTGGAAGATTGGGACTTCCTTTTTAAACATGTTTCAGCGAACTGAGAAGATTGTGAAATTTCGACTTGTCTTCGCTTGTTTTGTGTTGCATCATGGGAATTTGCCTGTGGATGGACAAATCTGTGCAAGTTATTTCTATTTCTCTTTGCCAGTTGTCAAGATATTTCATCACGCGAGTGTAGACCTCGCAATAGAAGGTGGAGAACTTTGCTAACATTTGTATTTTATGAATGTTATTATATTTTATCCATTTCTGAAGTTGGCTAGATTGTCATAGCTGTCGCAATTGTTTATGCCCTTTGGAAAAACAAGTAACATTAACATTCAGCAGATTTCTCTCCTGTACAGTGACGTTCACCTTTAACGCACTGATTACCTGTATGGACATTATAACATCGAGTAGCAGTTATACTTCCAGTGTTTTTCTCCAAGTCTACGAGCGTGCAAATTAATCGGGCCGGTCTAGACAAGAAGGACTTTGTCGATAACGCGCAACGATTTGAACTGTAGCCACAGAATTGTGTCGCCTAAGATTTATGTGGACCTGATTCTAGTACAAGAGACTTTGCCGCACCCAACGATAACTGTAACTTTGAAATCTAATGAGATGTTGGTGGTTTAATTTAATTTTTAAGTAGGGTAAGCAATATAGATAATAATTTTGAAATGCATTTTGTATATTGTGTGATCAGAATTCATTTATGTATATATTAAAAGCAATTGCTTTGAAGTTGCATCTTGGTCAATTCAATCTTCTTACAAATAGTCATTGTGAATTTTGTTTTATATGAACCACGGAGGTTTACTTTTCTGACCTTGAATACGTCTTCTCGTAACAACAACGTTCAACATTGGTAACAGCAGTAATATGACATCCTTACTGTGCTATTTTAAATATATTTTTTTCTTTACAAATATTTTGTCATAGTTGGCATTTTTGAAATTCCACTTATAATGTATTAATAAATCATGTTTATTGTACTTGCAAAATATTTTTGCTTAATATTGTCAACATTCATTTTTCACGTACGGCTTTCTTTACATAATTATTTATCATATTGTTTTGCTGTATTCTATGATTAACAAATAAAGATTGTTATGAAATAAGCGCCACGTACGTGCTACGCTCATACATCAGTCTGTTTCGTTGGTTCCGCGCAGCAGTCAAATTGGGGGGTAATTTTCGTGAAGATATAAGTTTATTGTGAACACATCTTGTAGTTACACTGTCTTTTTCGCCGCTGTCAAAATCGTACTATCGCATTTTGGTGCATTTACTCTGGACATTACTTTGGAAGACTATACATCAGTTTCATTCCTTTAATTTCCTTTATTTCAAAGATAACTTAAACTACTGATATCATCTACATAATAGTTAGGTCCAAAACCTCAATTCCTTGACTCATTCTCTGGCTAGTAAGGTTTCATGATTGATTTGGCTTCTATGGACCTATTAGAAAAAAAATAGCCCCCATGTCCCTCACAAAAATACCGGCATTTTCGTTAGAGCTAAAAATTAAAAAAATGGCCGCCAGAGCAACTATAACCATGTACACATACACTTTTTTCGGGTAAGTCGAGCGGAAGGATCCAGACTTTGACATTTATTTTGACATTAAGGTATCATTTTTTTACCCAAAAATCCAGGATGGCCGCCGGCGCCATTTACAAACGGCCAGAGCATCTCAAATCGTTGACAAGGGACTTTTTTTGGATAAGTCGACCACAACGATTTCGAAGATGACTGATTGACATTACAACATCATTCTTACCCCCAATCCAAGATGGCAGCTATCGGCCGCCATCTTGAAAAAAGCTACAATTTGATCTGAGAACCTATTAAACTGACCTTAAAGCCGTGGTGATATTACAACGCTCGTACAATAATAAGTGTTTATCTAGGTAGGACTATGGTGCAGGATACAATGTTGGCATTCTAATTAGACATAGTGTTCCGAGTATTTCCTTCGCTGAAATTAAAACATAATATTATATGAAAAAGCGGTATCACCACATGAAAAGATTAGTACATTAACTTAGAATAACGAATAAATGTCAACTCAAGTTATTTCCAAAATATCAGTGACTAGTGGTCTAGGGAACCAGGAAATAGCCGACCACTTGCGCGTATGTCAAGGTTGTCAATCAACGCGGCGCACACTGTGATTGGTTTGAATGTTTTGTGACATATATGCGCGGGCATGTTCGCACAAAATATGATTTCACATGTCAAAACATGCCCTATGTGAGTCAGGTTTCGACCCACGACCACAATAATTGAACGTAAGTAAACTTCTGTTTCAGAAAGCTTTAAATGTTCACAGATTTAAGCTTCGCGGCCGGACATTTGTTCTGCCACCGTCAAATTACGTCGACCGCGCAATTGGTTCGGTCTTATTTGCCGGTACTATAATAGAGATATACATAAACCTCCGGCGTATGTAAAAACGGAATCGCCTAAATCGCTTACTTCGATTAATTCTCCCCTTCCTCTCCATTTATGGAATTGCTTACTGGCGCGAAAACAGGACACCTAGGTAAGTAAAAATAATCCCCGATACACGCAGGATCACTGCGTGGTGCTGAATTGAAAACTCACAGATTTACTGCATTCGGATTTGTGTATATTGTCTTATTGATAAAAGTGATTTAGTAATTTCACTAAAATCAAACAAAAGATAAAAGATAGCAGTGAGCTCCGGCCCATTTTTGGGACCGAGATTAATAAGTCTATGACTGAGTCTGATTACTCAGTCTAAGCTCGCGTCTTCACCAATTTCCACTCGAATAGTCTTGCAAAATGTTGGCATCCGTGACGTCATTTGACCCCCCCCATAAGCTCATTGACGGAATAGTTTTAACGGACTAAAACCGAATAAAGCCCGGTAGCCTATACGGATGTGAATGGTTGTGGTTTAACTGTCGAACTATGACATCACTGGTTGTGGCGAAACAAGACATTGCTTGATATGCAGGTGTATATTTTGTTTTCTTTTACCCGGCATCTTGACATGAGTACGGTATCAACACCTTAACAAGCTGTCTCGACCCTTCATCTGCCTCAAATTGACCGCCAATTACCCGCGGTATAGGCTTACACGGCCCATCATCCCCCATTCATAAAACTTTGTCGCGCTAGAGAACCAATCATGCGAATAAATGAGACCTGACTCCGTGCGTGCTAAGACCGAGACTAATGATTGAAATTATGCCTCAGAAGTGAAAGTTAGGAGAATTCGTTGTTGATCAAATAATCACGACATTTTGCTCTGCGTAAGTTCACAAAATCTAAACTAAAATTTGTGGGACAAAACACACCAAAATTTGACTTTCAAAGATATGTATTTAGGTAATTGTTGGTTAAAAGATTCGACTAAATATTCTGTGATAAAATTACATCAACAGAGGGGAGAATTAAACGAAGTAAGCGATTTAGGCGATTTCGTGTTTTACAAACGCCGCATAACCCTCAACATGCTCAAGCCGAACAATGGAGCTAATGGTGTTCAATAATCGCGTCCGAAACAACTTCCCTTCTTTTGCCAAATGGTTCAGTGTTATTTGCATGAAGATGAAAGATGTCGAAGTTAGGACCTAATCACATTGGACGTGAGGTTATTTTGTCATACTTCAAGAACCAATGACCTATACACATGGATGCGGCTGCCGCCAAAGATTCGAATGTTTGACTCATCACATTGACTGAGTTATTTTGTCATACTTCAGCACACTGACCTCTACACAGGATAGCGGCTGCCGCACAGTTGAATGGTCGCCGAGTGTCACAATAGGAGGTTGCTTTTCTACCTTGACAATAAGCGGAAACAATGGCATACGCCTGCGTGTCCACTATTCCACACATATGTTCTATTGTTATAGACATTCCTTTAACTTGACAATGTTTATGCATTGTTTCCCGCCAATGTCATGGACTAAAGCAACTTCCTGTTGTGGACACTCGGCAAACTCATATCCGCTATCCATGTTTAGAGGTCAGTGTTCAAGCACGGGATATCTTTCCTCTTTCACGATAAAAGAATTCTACTGTGTATTCATTAACTTTGACCCTCTGTTTAATATTTTTCGAAAGAAAAGATAAAGGGACAAAAGTCATGAAAGAAAAGTTTCATGACACTAGGGCTGACCCAATTTGTGCAGAACCTAAAATCCCAAGTTATTGTTTTTAAAATCTTTTCTTATTTTTCATTCCCTTTTTTTTGTAACTAAGTCAATGGGTAGTCAGCGACCTAATATGTTTTTTAGAAAAGCTGTACCCCACAGGAAAAGAGTGCACATTATTTAGAAAAAAAAAATAATAAAGAATGTCAACTCACTTTATTTTTTCTAGAATATCTATTTGGTCATCTAGGGCAATTCTGTGACTGGTGGGAGTCAGAGCATCATTTCTCAATGGATTGTCTTCTATGAAGGTTTATGAACAGTTTAGCGGGGTGCCCCTCGTGAAAGTGTGGGCGAATCCAGGAAGAGGGGGATTCCATAATACAGCAGTCCAAATTGAAACATGCTAGATTGCTGTATAAAGGTAACCAAAATGTTCGTCTTCTTACAAAGATTAATAAAGGTATTTTGTACTACTTACACTTGCAATGGAGATATAATACAAAAATCGTCAAATGTCAAAGGTCGTCACCAAAGGTTAAATCTTTAATATAGCTCTGCTTTCTTAAAAAGAATGGGCCGCTCAAATTTGTTTGTCTTTCTCAAGACTGCAACACAAATATTTTGTACTGTCTAACATATTTTTTAAGATTTGATGACCAATGGAAGGTCAATGGCCGGTGACTTGTTTGTCATTTATCCGATGACCAAAAATACAAAATAGAGTGCCAACTACTTGCTGTCCATCCCCGTGGAAAGGGTAACATTAAGATCATTTTTTAGAATTCGGCCAATATTAACGATTTAACGTTTGGTGAATGACCTTTGACATTTGTCTATTTTTTCTTAATACCTCCGTCCCATAAGTTGTGGATAGGACAAACTATACTCTTTTTAAAATCCTTGTAACAAGAGGCGAAAACTGCGGTTGCCGTTTATCGCATCAAGCATTTTTTAATTTGTGACCACTGTATTATGAATTGCCTCTCTCCTCCTGGATTCCGCCCCACACTTTCTCGAGGTGCACCCCCGCTAAATTGTCCTTAACCTTCATAGATACAAATACCCTGTAGTCCCAGAGGGTTTAAGGCCGCATCTGGACAAATCGTGCACTTTGTGATAGAAGTATACCTTTTGTACACGCTTAATAGGACCATACCCACTATTTCAAAACGGGACCCAGCTGGATTGGACCTGTGGCGGGTGTGGTGGCCTGTTTTCAAAATGGCTGCCATTCTATTGTCTTTGTCTTATATCTCGATTAATAACACTGATCGTTGTACTATACCTCTGTTTTGAATGCAGTTATCAAATTGACAT
>JAMKCH010032101.1:0-20659 GCA_023653785.1 Ophioderma brevispina | reverse complement strand
GCTCTATGTGCGTCCCAGCGCCCCGTGCTTGCAAAAAAGAGGGGTGTGCGCCTGGGGCGCGGCGCCCCCCTCTAAATCTGGCCCCTTAATACTGCCATCTTGCCAGGGGGATCATGTCAAGTTTACTTGCTGTATTTTAAATTAGAAGAGTTCGGGGGGTGACATTGTTGTGGCAATTTTCTGGAACGAAAAGAACAGGTTTCACATCCCTGACGGAATTTAATAGTGTTATAGGCATGTTTTGCGACACAATTCAAAAGTCATCATACTGGGATTCAGGTTTGTAACTTTAAGGCTTGTCGTAAGGTATTGAGCTTGCAAGTGAAAGATGGAGAGCCATGATTAGCACATAACATGTACAATAGCAATGGTATGTGAGCTGATAAACATGCTTTTTCAAATTTTGGTAAATGTGGCAGTAATGTCAGCTCCTTGGTCCCCCATAAAATTGGCCAAAACCGCCACCTCCCCCCCCCCCCCCCGGTAACTCTTCCTGTTTTTTACAGAATGGAAACACCCAAATTTGGTTTCAAACCAATCATGAATTAATTTCCGTAGGGTCCTTTTCATTATGTCAATTTTTTTCATTCCATTATTGCCCTTTAAAGCACTATCATTGATTTGATAATTCAGAAATTGAAAAATATCATCAAAATTCAGATTTTTGAATGTTTTGTACAAGTATAGTATCCTAACACAACCAGGACGCGGATCCAGGGAGGGGGGTGGGGGTGCGCCTCCCGGTAATTCTGCATAATCTGGCAAAATCAGCCCATTTTGAGCTATTTTGGACCAGGCCAGCCTTTCAGCCCCCGGTATTTTGCCGTGTTCAAATGCCTGGCATCCGCCCTGCCACCATGCAAAGAATAGGACCCAATTACCTATAAGGCAAAAAAGCGGAAATTGTATCATTACTGTCCGTTAGGCCCACTTACTTACAACACATAATTGACTGGAGATTTTTATCTTGAACACTGCTGTTTGCTTCCTTTTCTGTGAATTCTTCCGTTGAAAAGGTTACTTATGAGAATTCTAGAGACGTATCCTTCACTTTGAGCTATTCAATTTTTGTTTACTAGAAAACAATGGCTGAATTTCGATTTGCTCCAATAGTAAATTAGAAATTAAAATTAGAAATTTCGCATTTTTGTACAAAGAATAATTCTCAATTGAAGGCACATTTCGTGATTCCTCACCTGTTTTAATCATTGCTCACTAGAACCTTGAGAAAAGCTGATTCACAAAATTTGAGTTGGATCCCGATCTTGCGGTTTTGTGTTATGACATTGCTTGTTTCCCAGGTTCATAGGCTACCTGTGTTGTAATTTCTGTTCGGTTACGGACAGAAAAACAAATGCGAATTTCTTAAAGATACGACCGAATTTGCACTTAGGTACACATAGATTACTAAGGCTAACGGTTCAGATGATATAAATCTCAACTTTTTAGGTAAGTAGGTGGGATGGAACAAGTTGTGGGATCCGAACTCCCCTTTAATACTTTGAGATGGAAGATACAGTATCACAGTCTAAGGTCCCCCAATATTATCTTTAATGAAGCAATACACAATCCCAAACAAAATCCCAAATGCAAATGAAGAGTATGCCTCTTTGCCCATCTTGTGAGAAAATGATATACAAGCTAATCAACACATAACCCAAATAATACGAAACTCTTCGAATGAAAATGTGTCTAATTAAAAAAAGTTTGCAAGTAATAGCATTACTCCAATGGTAACTGGTTTTTTAGTGATTCTTGCCAAGGCATGGTAGACTTTCATTAATTAATACCTTTACCTTACAAAAGTTCCCTTGTTTAAAGGATATTTAAACTAAACCAAGATGCATTATTTGATTATCTACCAGCTATTGGAGACTATTTAATGCAAAGATGACAAGATATTCAAAATTAATCAACATTTGGAGAGCAACCCAATCGTCGAGCGACTTCTTTCACTGCTTACACATTGGTCAGCCAACCTAATTTGCCTACACTGAGCAACAGCTATACGCACCATTTGTTTCATCTGGAACGAAACGGACTGAGTAGCTGATAATGTGAAGACCTGGCCGTACCAATAAAGCCAGCGGTGTAATTATTAACTTTTAGCTTAGGTACAAAAGGAATTAAATTCACTTTTAAAGCATGATCAAACCAGGACATGGGAGCATGCTTTACTGCCAACTTTTTTATTGACAATTTTTATTCAAATGACGGTTTGTGTTCGTATGTGTGATTGGATTTCTATTAATTTTTGGGCCAAAAGATGGGGCGAAGGCATCTTCTGCACTTTGACCGCATTTGGGATTTTCTTGAATCTTGCATATCTCTTTCATTAATAATGATGTTGGGGGAGAACTTAGACTTGCAATACCTGTATTTTGGAAATATACAACATTGGATTATGTGAGTACTACTTTCAACAACAAACCAGAGACCACTTGGAGGACTATACTCGGGCTGAATGAACTATTATCTTACAGTGTTTTGATGGCAATACATATTCTATTAACCTGAGTAGTGTCTAACTGATTCACCCTAATATCTTTTATACCGATTACAGATTTTAAATTCAAAATCAGTTCATTGATTTTTTTGTTGTATTTTTTGCGTCTCATCGCCGTTTTTGACAGCCAGAAGCTGCCAGAAAGTACCAGATCATTTCGACTGTCTAACACTAAAAACGGCCAAATGTAAGTTAGGAACAAAATAAACCACTCTATGTACATAAACTAATAAATTGATTGTTTCGTTTAGATTATTTTTCACCGTTTGGCCAACAATTTCATTCAAGTTTGACCTCTTGATTATTAATCGGTATAGAAAATTGGAACAAAGGAGAATTTTGCGATTCCGGAGATACGATAAGGTATAATGGACCGATTTAAAAAAAAACTGATCAATTCGGTTATTCTCTAAACCTGGAGTAAACAATATGAAATAGGCTCTTCTAAAATTTTTCCTGCCTATCTTTTAATCCCTACTTTAATCTAAACAGATCAACCGATTGGCTTAATAAATGATTATTATTCTTTTTTAGCCTATAAGCAGAAGTTCTGAGTGTTCCCCTGTCTTTCCGTGATTTCAAATACCTTCTTCTTCTGGTAGGCTATTCAACCTGTCCATAGCTTGCCTGCATTGTCTATTACATTCTGATGATTCGGTGTCTCTCTCTGCTAACTTGGAGTTGCTGTAAGAAAAATTGTGAGATATTGAGTTTATCTCAAAATTAAAGTTGTATCCTGGGATCTTCATTTTTATGGTTAGATGATAGTTATGATGGTTTTGCATTTATGGTATAGAAAAGGTGGGATCATGTTACCCTATAGGCTATAATGTGTTGGAATTTCTGTGCTTACGGAGAGAAAATACCAAATAACAAATTTCTTCCAAAGCAGATCAAATCTGCATTAAGATTAGGCACAAACACTATGCACCTAGTAGGCCCGGCAGAGAGTGGAATGCATTAAACATGCATTAACAAATTTAAACGTGGAATGTCCAAACTTGACGGCCAATAATTCATTCACAATTTTCAAACGGTATTATATTAACCCTTCAGACCTGAATTAATGTTAGGATTTCATTTTTGAACTGCAACCTAAAGGACATCTCTCAAAACACCAGTATTGTATTTCTTTATTTGGCAAAAGGGAATGCTCAGGCATTCTATCGGGACCCAGGCTTGATGTAAAAAACCAGTTGAGTTGACTTGCAAGTGAGGAGTAAAGGGGCTGTTTTCCCGTATGAGTTTTTCTGTTGGCAGCAAACCGGAAATAGTCTGCAAATTTAGCATTTCAATTTTGCAACACATCCAGAACCAACTGTCTCAGGCAAAAGCAAAATAAAGATAATGCTTGAAATTATTATTTTTTTTAATAAATTTTTGAGAAAAAAAGCGGTTAAAGTTTGGCATATTCTGTACAGTACACAGTAAAAGCTATTTGAACACTCTAATACGTCAATCTATCTGGTAAAGGACAAGAAAAACCCGTGTTTCAAAGGTCAACAAAGAGATGGCAACCCCACCAACAAGTGAGAAAGGACCTACTTGCAGAATGGAAGGAATATTTCAAGGTCCTTGCGCACAACAACAGCCATGGTTCACTATTATCTGAACTTCCTCCACCGGCTTCATCAAGATCTGAGCCCCTTGGAACCAATCCACCACACTAGAGGAGAACGCTACTAGCCATAGGCCAAATGAAGAACACTAAGGCCTCCGGACCTTGACAAGAGTGCAATTACATCTGAAGCACTCCAGAATGGTGGTGCTGCAATGGCTAAGTTTGTTACACATGGCTTCTGTACTTGAATGGTATAGAACACCACTCTCACTCCACCCAGCCAATGGACCACTAGTGTCCCATTGTTCCTCAACCCCAGAAGGGAGACCTAGCCAGCCTGGATGACCAACTAACTATCGAAGTGAATATCTCTTTCTGTCAATTTACACAGGCCAAGGTTGTACAACAAATCCTTCTAAAACAGAATTAGAGATCATGTGGACCCCAATCTTAAGAAGCAACCAGGCTGATTTCGTTCTGGAAGAAGTTGGGCCCAGCAGATCCATATCGTCAGAAGAAGCATTGAAGGTTTCCAAGACTAACCATCTTCCTCTCTATCATACAAGTCCACCACCCCGGGTTACAGTCAAACCTTTATAGACTTTACGAAATGCCTTTGATTCCATCAAATAGAAAGGTTTATGTTTGCTGTGATGCGGCATTATGGAATACCGACGCATGTGAATGCCGCAATTGCGCTATACAACACTCTAAAGTGCATAATTGTTGACGGAAACATTTCAGATCCTTTCTGAAGTCACCACCGGGAGTTCTTCAGGGCAATGTTTTAGCTCCATTCATTTTCACCATATAATATCGTAGACTTTTCTTTTTCTACTGAAGAATGCCACATCAGACTGTGACTCTGGGAATTGGTAACAACAAAGAAAACACACCTCCTCACGCCTCTCCCTACCTATACCCACCAGCCAAAGTATTGAAGGACTTGGATTTTGCTGTGATATTGCCGATTGCCCTGCCTGGAATCCACTCTCTTCCGAGGGCCAGACACAGCATGACCACACTGCACGGCAATCAAACTCTGGGCCTCATAATAAGCAATATCCAAGACAGAGTACATGACTAGCAAATTGTCATCCCCCTCAACATCCACCACTTCAAGTCTATGGTGAATCCATCAACCATGTGACAGATTTTCAACTATCTTGGCTCCAAAATGGCATATGCTGCAAGCGACCTAAAAAGACGCTAAGCATTAGCATGGAGTGCCCTCTGGAAGCTAGAACGTCTATGGAAAAGCTCCCAATTATCCATCTCTCTGCAAAAGTCAAGTTATTCAACACAACCTGTGTGACCATCCTACTATATGGCTTGTGAATCCTGGTGCTATCACAAGACATGCAAAGCAAAATCAAAACGCATTTGCTACCGTCCCTCTTTCATAGGATTATCTGGAGACATACAACGGAAAGACGTGTCTCAAACAACCATCTTATATTCAATGACCACACTGAGCCTCTTAATTCCACCTTGTAGACATCGCAGGCTGAGTTTCCTTGGACCATCCTTCGTCTCCAGAGGAAGACCTGGCTAGAATATAAACGCTCTCTACATCCCACCATATGGAAAAATGAGACCTGGACGTCCACGCACCTTTTATTTAGCCTACATCCAACGTGACTTCTAGGGTATGATAAAGGCATGATACAAGCGGACAGATACCACCTTGCCAAAGATAGATGTGGGCATGGAGAAATCTTGTAATCATATTCGCCCCGCCTGCTATCGCCTGCTCCGCAACCGAAGGATGATGATGATATGGCTACCATACCGGTGGTGTTGGTAGAACTTTTTCATATAGAATCCCATTGAATGCAAATGAAGGTAATACAATTGGAGTCCGTCATGGCGCTGTAGTGACTTGTGCACGTAGTGCTTGACGGAATTGAATGGCAATCCTCATTTGCATCAATGGGACTTCTAAGAACGTCTACCCGTAGAGTCCACAGGTGCAAATTCAACAAGCCAGATGATTATTGGCTTGTGTAGAATAGAAATCGGTAAAAAAAGTTGAGGTGTGTTTAGCCCCAAAATTGATTAATCTTCGCTGCTGGCCTAAAAGACAGAGATTTGTCCATTTAAATTAATCTCCTTGTTGAATGGGTTGGTACATTTGGTGACCCCACTTTTCTGCACTCACTTTTTCTGCTCCCAGTTGAATTCAGCACCTTGACGGAATAAGTACAGTATGCCCTGCACTTTAATTCCGTCAAGACTGCTGAATCAACTGGGAGCATACAAAGTGGGGTGTCAAGTAAATGACAACCCGTGTTGAATCAAGATTTACCTTTCAACTATGATGGAGAGGAAACATTCGCTTCTGCTTGGCCCTGGCTCGTCCTTTGGATTGCAACAGTTTTTCCAATTTTCGTTGCATACACAAGTTGTTACCGGATGAACAAATACAGGCTGGCATGTCTAAGGCCTTCTTGTGCTATTCCAGTGGCTACAAGGACATTGCAGTTATTATCTAGGGCAAAAAAAAAGATGAACAGATTTAATTCTTATAATACTTGTATTTATTGGGAAGAATTTTATTATAAAGTATCTTAATCATACAGTTTTTTCTAACATTATGAATCTATTAAAGTACATCATAGATTGCATACACCAGGTGTCCTTAACAGAATTGAAAGCCCTGATTTTGCACTGTTCTAAAGATTTCCATCAAATTCATGCCTTAAAGGATTAATTGATGATTATTTCTTATGGGATTGGAGCAAGTACAAAATTCAGGCGGTGTTTTACATTGAAAAACTGTTTATTGAAATATAAGCAAAATCTTTTGTTTTAAACACTTCTGTATCTACTATAAGGGCAGGGAATTCTATCTTTTCCATTATTTGTCCTATGGTCATTTGGGGAAAATTGATGGCTTGGTGTTGGAATAAAGTGGAATTTTGGGAATACTTGGGATACAATGTGGCAAGGAGGTGGAATGATTCTGATTTTCTGAAAATAGATGCCTCTGATGAAAAAAATATATAGGGCTAATCTTTATGAAATCACTTACATTGATGCAATATATGGATACCTTGAAATTATTTTTTTAAATAAAATTTTTGAGAAAAGCTGTTAAAAGGTTTGCATGTCTCCTGTACAATACACAGAAATATTTTGAACACTCTATACGGCAATGATCGGGTAAAGACAAGAAAACCAGTGTCAAGGTCCACAAAAGAGATGGCACCCCACCAAAAACAATGAGAAGACCTACTTGCAGAATGGAAGGAATATTTCAGTTCCGTGCATCAACAACAGCCTGGGTTCACTATTATCGACTGCCCTCCACCGGTTCTCAAGATCTGCCATTGAAACCAATCCAACAACACTAGAGGAGCGCACTAGCCATAGGCCAAATATGAAGAACACTAAGGCCGCCGGACTTGCATTACATCTGAAGCACTCCAAAATGGTGGTGATGCAATGGCCATAAGTATAGTTCATGGCTTCTGTACTGAAGTATCACCACTCTCACTCCACCCAGCCAAGGGACCACTAGGTCATTGTCTCTACCAAGAAGGGATGACCCTTAGCTGATGACCAACTATCGAGGAATAACTCTCTTCTGTCAATTACAGCCAAGGTTAAACACAGATCCTTATAAACAGAATTAGAGCCTTCATGTGGAACCCCATCGTAAGAAGCAACCAGGCTGGATTTGTTCTGGAAGAAAGTTGTGACCAGCAGACCATATCCTCAGAAGAATTCATGGAACAAGGTTGCCAAGACTACCAGCCTTCCTATTACAGTACAGGGTTACAGTCACCTTTAAAGACTTTAAGAAGGCCTTTGATTCCTCAATTGAAAGGTTATGTTTGCTGTGGATGCGGCATTATGGACTACCGGAAGCAGTAGTGAATGCCGCAAGTGCGCTATCCAAACTCTAAAAGGGCAGTAATGGTCGACGGAACCATTTCAGTCCTGTCGAAGTCACCACCGGAGTTCTTCAGGGTGATGTTTAGCTCCATTAATTTTAATCATATAGAGACTTTCTTGAGAAGGGCACATCAGACTGTGACTCGGCGAATTGTAAACACACCTCGCCGTCAGACGATTCCCAGCCAAAGTATTGCAATGCGACTTGGATTTTGCTGATGATATTGCCATGAGGGAATCAACCTCTTCCGAGGGAACAGACAACAGTTGACCAACACTGCAGCGGCAGCAGAAAATCTGGCCTCATAATAAGCATATCCAAGACAGAGTACATGATTGCAAATTGTCATCCTCACCCAACATTCAGTCTATGGTGAATACAAATCCAACATGTGACAGATTTCAAATATCTTTTTTTGGCTCCAAAAAGGCAATCTGCTGAAAGCGACCTAAAAAGACGCAAAGCATTAGCATGGAGCTTCTTGGAACTAGAACGTCTGTGGACAAAAAGCTCCCAATATACCATCTCTGCAAAGTCAAGTTATTCAACACAACCGGTGTGGACCACTACTATAGGGCTGTGCATCCTGGGTGCTATCACAAGACATGAGAAAGCAAAATCACGCATTTTGCTACCTCTTGCTATAGGATTCTGCTGGACATAAAAACGGAAAGGACGTGCTCAAACACCCATCTAATTCAATGACCAAACAATGAGCCTCTTATCCACCTGTAAGACATCGCCGGCTGAGTTTCCTTGGACAAATCCTTCGTTCTGCCAGAGGAAGAGCCTTCTAGAAGATACGCTCTCTGCATACCACCTCATGGCAAACGGAGACCTGGACGTCCACGCACCCCTTATTTAGCCTACATCCACCGTGTGCTAGGGTATGATAAAGGCAGATACAAGCTGAGCAGATGCCACACTTGCCAAAAGAAAGATGTGCATGGAGAAACTTGTAATCGCCTGCTCCGCATCCGAAGGATGATGATGATATGGCTCCCATACCGTGTGTGGTATACGTTCAATCTAGAAGTCACCATGATTTGCAAATAAGGTATTACAATTGAGTCCGTCATGCGCTGTATGACGTTGTTGCAGTAGTGCTTGACGAATGAATGGCCAACCTCATTTGCATCAAGGGAACTTTATCATGAAACGTCTACCGGAGAGTCCAGGTTCCAAATTCACACCAGATGATTATGCTTGTGTAGAATAGAAATTGGTAAAAAAAGTTTTAGGTGTTTTTAAGCCCCAAATTGATTATCGGCGCTGGCCTCACAAGCAAGAGTGTCCATTAATTCACCACTGTGTTAAGTGGGTGGTACATTTTGTGACCCCACTTTTTTTGCTCCCAGTTGAATTCAAGCAGCCTGACGGAATAAAATACAGTATGCCCTGCACTTTAATTCCGTCAAGACTGCTGAATCAACTGGGAGCATACAAAGTGGGGTGTCAAGTAAATGACAACCCGTGTTGAATCAAGATTTACCTTTCAACTATGATGGAGAGGAAACATTCGCTTCTGCTTGGCCCTGGCTCGTCCTTTGGATTGCAACAGTTTTTCCAATTTTCGTTGCATACACAAGTTGTTACCGGATGAACAAATACAGGCTGGCATGTCTAAGGCCTTCTTGTGCTATTCCAGTGGCTACAAGGACATTGCAGTTATTATCTAGGGCAAAAAAAAAGATGAACAGATTTAATTCTTATAATACTTGTATTTATTGGGAAGAATTTTATTATAAAGTATCTTAATCATACAGTTTTTTCTAACATTATGAATCTATTAAAGTACATCATAGATTGCATACACCAGGTGTCCTTAACAGAATTGAAAGCCCTGATTTTGCACTGTTCTAAAGATTTCCATCAAATTCATGCCTTAAAGGATTAATTGATGATTATTTCTTATGGGATTGGAGCAAGTACAAAATTCAGGCGGTGTTTTACATTGAAAAACTGTTTATTGAAATATAAGCAAAATCTTTTGTTTTAAACACTTCTGTATCTACTATAAGGGCAGGGAATTCTATCTTTTCCATTATTTGTCCTATGGTCATTTGGGGAAAATTGATGGCTTGGTGTTGGAATAAAGTGGAATTTTGGGAATACTTGGGATACAATGTGGCAAGGAGGTGGAATGATTCTGATTTTCTGAAAATAGATGCCTCTGATGAAAAAAATATATAGGGCTAATCTTTATGAAATCACTTACATTGATGCAATATATGGATACCTTGAAATCACTTAGTACTTTTAAGTTTTAAAGGTTCCTAACAATCTACACAAATTTCCAATTTCATGGGCATCTCCTCACCCATTCCTGTTGTTCTCTTTAATTTACAATTTTAAGACTTACCCGATCAACAAATAAAAAGTTGCTTAACTTTAGCGTGTGTGGTCCCTACCAAAAAATGTTTCTTTCTTATTCCATTTTCTCCTAACCAGTCTTGGAGTTACTTGGTATGACTCAGTGTGTCCAGGGTGATCACTAGGAACATGCCCAAGCTAACCCAAGCTGAGCCCATGATAGTCTGGGTCCAGCCCAGACCATGCCCAGACCAAACCAAGAGACAGGCTCTTGTCACAATAGGCAATTAAACAAGTTGTTGTCCCAAATGATACATTGGGACTTATGACCTTAGTTAAGCCACTTATCTAATACCTCCCATCTCTTGTTGCTGTGTTTTATATGGAGGACTTGATTTAATGCCAATTATCTTGAAAGTCCAGGCTGCCACTTCAGGGTTGTTCTGTGGTGTTAGCTTAATTATGACCTTGGTCTTTTCAGTACTCTCCTTATGTGCGCAATCCCTATGTCATGTTTCAACTGACAATATATGTTATTATAGTAGTGAAAGATAACATTAACTAGCTACAGTACTACATCACTCTCACAAACATGCACAATATAATGAGCAAATTCTTTTGGTTCCAATTTGACTTTAGTGAAAGATGTTTAGTGTTTGACTCTTGGCTGGCACAAAGAACTTATTTTGAGAACTTAATTTATGAAATTATACTTTTTTCATTGGAACTTTGATTTCACATGACTTACTGAAACTCCATGACAAGCCTATTGTTTGTAGCACACAATTCCATCAGAGCAAATGTATAACAATTTTATTGCTTTATGCATTTTTAATTAAGGGCATATAATTAGCGGTCTTTTTTTTTCTAATCACTTTCCATTATCAAATAAGGTATGTAAGCTGGTCGACTTAAAGCTAAAATTAAGCTTAATAAAATGGGCAAGCTGGCTTTTTAAAAAAATCCTTACATTTTTTTATAGCAGCTCAAATTAACAATGCAATATTTGGATATGCTCTGTAAAGTATATGTCCATCAATAATCATCAATAAACTTTCAAAACTTCACCCTTGATTTGATTATTTCAAGTATCTTTTTTTTCTTTCCGATTGTTGTGACTTTTTTTTCATTTGTATCTGTTAACAATCTTAAGTACCCACCAGTTTTGTTTGTAATCATTTTTTTTTGATAATTTTGAAACCAACTGATCCAATTTTGGGTCCAGTCAATGGTCATCAACCATTGAAAACAAAAAGGATCAGGAAACATCTGGGAACCATCCAGTATTCCACTTTTGTTTTAAAATTGGTTGTTTTAATCAAAGAGCTGCATCGAGGTCCTGGCAATACTCACAACCAACAATTAGCAAACATCCAGATCATCTAGAAACCAACCGGGAACAATCCAAAGTGTCCACCAAAGTCGCCAAATGGGGATCTTGGCAAAGGTCCCCATATCAAAACACAATGAGCTGAAACCTGGGAACCATTCCATCATTGACCAAAGTAGCTAATCATGGTCCAGGCAATGCCCATCAAATATCTTATGTTAAGCACGCTTTGTCCTGATTGCAGAATCTGTGGAGTTGTCATTGTAAAACCAAGGGCGCACCTTTCAAGGAGAAACCCTTAATGTCAAAGCGAGTATCCTGTAAAACATGCACACTTCAACCTTGTCCTAGTTCAGTTCCCCCTCCAGTAAAAGGTGGTGGTTACAGCAATTTAGGGTGGGGGTGTAATAGGTGGATAAAGACAACCTCTTGGAGAAAACTCTATTGAACTACATGATTAAGGTACTTAACTACTCACCTACTAATGATTGAATGGCTTGGGGAGTGATCTGGGTAATCAAAATGTCTTGGGTAGGACATGGAGTTATTCCAAATTTCACCCAGCACCAGATTAGTAGGCTTCACACCAGAACACACCCAAGATTCTATGTTAAATGGTCTGTGTCTCTACCAGAATTCTGGGCAGGGTAATGTCTGGGTAGATTAGATATTTTTGATAGGGTGTGTGTGTTGTCACTCAAAAAACTTTTTTCCTTTTTCCAACATCATGAAGAATGTTTTTTTTTTAGTAAAATCACAATATTACATGTATTACTAAGTGTTACCAAAACTTAAATGCTAAGGAAAACTAAAGTCACAACAAAAAGGGGAACCAACAGATTGCTTCTTTTTAGGAAATTAGAACCGCCACAAACATAATTTCTTGCACTAATTGCCCCACCTGCCTTTGAAAAATTATCAGATCTTTGCCCAAAAATTAGTGCAACCATACGGTTTATTAGGATTAGTACTTACGCTGATGTGGGTACATTACAAATTTCAATCTTCCTTGTGACGATTGCAGCATTCCCTAAATATAACACCCCTATACAAAAAATGGAATCTCACAACCCTAGACGGCACCGACCAACATCGGTACGCCAACCCTAACCCTGACCTCTTCTTCTTTAGGGATCACAAGGCGGTACGTATAATTTTTCTCGTCGTTTTTTCCCTATTTTGGACGGAAAATAGCTGATTGTTTAGGTTTCCAGCAGTATATCCCATCTAGGAGTCTTAGACTCTTGTTGTGAGGTTTCTTTGAAAGGCCTTTCTTATGTTAGTGAAATAGGGACCCGTTTTTAGGCACGTATGTCGACCTAAATTTCTATGAGATGGCGGCTTTAGATACGTGTGTAAGGTCCAGTTAACACCCTTATGTTGTGATACGCTATGTCGGGTTTTGCGACGCCCGACTTTCGTCATGTGTGTGATTACACAATGTCGGGTTTTGGGACACCAGCTTTTGTTCATTGCACGGAGTTTATCTCTGTATACCTTGATTTGTGAATGTTTTCTATTGATGGTTTGTTGAGCCTTACCAGCTTTCTTTCTTTGTTGTTTTTCCTCACAGATGCGGCTGGTAGAGCTTTGGTATCACGCAGTTTCGGAACTAGGCTATTTAATCTAGGATAGATAAAGATATATTTATAACAATCCTTGAACGGAAATGTTTTGGATTATCCCATATCAAATTCTTTAAGTTAGACAAAGAGAGTTTTTGGGTGTAATTTGCACTCGTTTCCTGAGCTATCAGGCAGTTTGATTATTAGCCAGGATAATTTTTAGTTCCGGTAGGTACCACCTCCTAAAGTTTACGGGGTCAGGAGATATCCCTTCTTTGTTCATCATTAACTATATATTTGGACTACGGCAATTTGCCGCCGATTTTGCTTCTTTGAACGCAATTGATATCCTTTTGTTGTACCTGCGTTGCATTGATTGCAATGTTCCAATTCCCAGAGGGGATAAACACATTATGTGTGTGGTCCATCGGACCTGTTCTAGAGAGACCATGTAGTTTTTGATTGAAATGAATCGGAGGAATATTGGAAGGACGGTCGAAGTTATTAAGGAGAACAGGCGGCGACCCCATCTCCGAGGCGATCGTCTAGAATTAGGGGTAAGCCCTCCAGAGCAGAGTGTTTAGCCAAGCCCCAGTAAGGAGTTCCTCCTGGGCGACGCCCCTGGGCGATCCAGGGCCGTCCCATTCCGCGTTAGGCCCCCCGGGGCCGGCGCAAAGTGTTGAGAGAAGACCTGGTGCTGGAATTCCTCCTCCACGTGCATTTCGACGCGTCTGCACGGGAGACGATGCCCGGGAACCATCAGAGGGAGGTATCTGATGGGGTCCCGAGCGCCAGGGCATTTGCAAAACCCGCCAGTGCTCGGAGAGGATTAGGCATTTGCCACTACTCAACCTAAAGCCGAATGGGAGTTGCATAAACAAGACAAACCAATACACTGCAAACATGGCGTGCTTGAGACCAGTCGGCCGAGTTCTCTCGTGAGGGCTCCTGCTTCAAGTGACCTTGAAGCTATTATAGGCCAATTTGGATGCTAATGCCAAGGGCGGAATTGGGACACTCGTAGAACATGAGAGAGAACAAGTCCCTTGATTGCTGTGCCGCTGCGGCTCAGATGAGCCCGCCACCCAAAGGCGGCAAGCAGTAGAGAGAATTGTGGTACGCTGCGGCTCGATGAACTCGCACAAAAGACGTCTAGCGGTAGAGAGAGTATAGTGCCGCGGAGGCTCGATGAGCCCGCACAAAGGGCGGCAAGCAGTAGAGAGAATGTAGTACCGCTGCGGCTCGATGGCGAGCACAAAAGAAGTCTAGCGGTAGAGAGAGTATAGTGCCGCTGCGGTTCGATGAGCCCGCACAAAGGGCGGCAAGTGGTAAGAGAGTATGCAGACACAACAGGTGTGTGTACTCTTGAGTGCCTAGAAGGCGCGTCACAGGCGGCGGCAAGTAGTGGCGCCCCTAGAAGGGAGAAAGTTTGTTTGGTATGATTCGGGTCAGGGAGTGACCTTTGTGACCCCAGGGGTCGTGATGAGGGGGTGGCTCGGTAGCGGGTGCTCCAGTAGTGACTATCAGCATCGCCAGTTTTTTCACGCCTAGCGGCGGTGACCTCGATCATTTGTCGGCTAATCCCAATCGATTTGGCGTATAGCCAGCAAGGATTTCTCATTCACAGTCGGCGCTTATGGTCTGGCTCAGGCACAGGTTTGTCCTCCTGCCTTTGTGTCGGCGGTTTGTCGGCTTTTCAGAGTTTACAGCCTTCCTATTCTCAATCGGATTTGCAGAGTGGTAGTCAGACGACAGACTCGGGGGCGTCTCAGCCCTTTGTGTCTCATCCCATTGTGTCTCAGCCGGTCTTTTCTTCTGCTGGGAGTGCTCAGCGTTGTTTTCTCCTCTAGTGTCCCGGGGTTGCAGCCCGTCTAAACATCAGTGTCTTGGGCTCTCCAGTTCATAAAACTTTGGCCATATGTCAACAAGTAAGGCAGGGGGGGACGAGTATTATGATGATGATGACTGGGACATGCTTAGAAGCGTTCGTGATCGGGCTGGTATTTCTGCTGCTGATGTCACAGCTCCGGCAGGGGGAGCCTCCATCTTCTTAAGGCGGGTTGATCCTTGGACGGGGATGGACGCTTTGGAAAAATTTGGATTGGGACAGGCGGCTGCAGAGTCTCTTCAGGTGCTAGGTTCATCATGACAGGTTGACCCATTATGAGGCGGTGGTTTGATCAATCAGATATCAGTTGGGACTCCTGACGAGGGACCAGGACCGTGGAGAGTTTTGGGATATGGCTGCTTGCTGCTGGGGCGGATTCTCAGGATCTTAGAACGATTGTCCGCATTCATTCCTCCGGACATTGGAATTGAGAAGGATTTGGTATGTCTATGAAGAAAGTGTGCGTCCATTCCCTCCAGACTTTTTCGAGACATGAGAGTCCTGAAGAGGATTTGTAAGTTTCCAGACCCCTCCTTTGGATAAGGTGATCTCAGATAGGTTGCCTGCAAGATCGACGCCAAGTCTTCAGTTCCATCGCTTTTTGATAGATTCTGGGAGGAACAGCTCAGGCAGTTGGACAAGATTTGTGGGCTTGACGCGCTTGACTTGTCGGTTTTTCAGTGATGATCCTCAACCATACTGCGGTTGGTTTGACTCCCTTAGAAGATCAGCTCTCTCACGGCGGAATTCGAAGCGGAGTCGGCTCCAGATGTTATGGTATCAGGCGACCTTGGGCTGCAGATATTGCGTCGCAGCAGCTTCGTTTCTCAATGGTTCTATCTCATGTGTCTCCGTGCTGAGACGGCATAATGTTTGTGCAGGCTTGAAGACTCACGGTCGCCCCCCTATGGGAGGACTTGTCTAAGAGGAATGATGAAGGTATAGACTACGTTCCACTGCACCTCCATGTTGGGGATCAGTTTACTCGTGTTGTGAAGAAAGCAGCCAAGGAGCTTCAGAGTGAGAAGGCAGTTCAGGATTCGCTGGCCTCCATTAGGTCCCGTGGGGGAAAGAAAGGGGGGGGGGGGAGGGTCATATTCGAGGCAGGCCGAGGTGGGCCCCCCGGGGGCCTCCACAGAGGGATGCCAAGGTGTAACTACAGTGGCGGATGGTTGGTCGTAGAAGGCGCCCCAGAGGGGCGCGTCGAGCGAGAGGTAGTGGGCTGGTAGGCCGTGGTCAGGGGAGTGGTCTCGCGGGAGAGCCCGCGGCCAGACGCCGCTTTTGAGGTGTCACCGGACGCTGTGCAGTCGTTCCTAGGCTCCGACGGACGCCTCCACCTGTCCGGAAAGGGACAGTCAGAGGCAAAAGAGGTGGGCGGCCGCTTAATTCACTTTGAGATTCATGGCCTTTAATCACATCGGACAGATGGGCGTTTGGGAGTAGTAAACACAAAGGTTACGCGTTGGAGTTCACTCAGCGCCCACAAGTGATGTTTCAGCCTCGCGAACAACCTTACCAGGCTCCTGGGGAGAAGGAGAGAAGAAAGAGACAAGCTTTACTGGACGAAATATCTTGCCTCTGATTGGCCAACGAAGGCAATTTATCCCATTCGTCCCCCGTTTTTTCTCCCGGAGTTTGGGCGACTTTTCCTGGCGCCAAAGAAAGACAGGAGATTGACGCCCAAGTTTAATTTTGAATTGAAAGCGTTAAACAGTTTATAAAACCCACTCATTTCAGGATGGAGTCTTTAGCTACAGTATGAAGGCGCCCCAAAGGGGGTGGGCGACGTCCCCTCGACCTGAAGGATGCTCACCTTAACACATTCCAATAGTCGGTCTAATCACAATGGCTTCGGTTTTTAGGTTGTGGGACAGCGTGATGCCTTTCCGTGCCTTACCGTTGGTCTCTTCGACGGCATTCCACGAGTATTTACTCGGGTAGTCAAAGGTTGATGGGAGGATATCTCCGCGTCACGGTCTTCAGTTATTCCAGTACCTGGACGATTGGTTGATACAGCGCCTCTAAGGAGTGAGTTGATCCCATACGCAGTTTGTCACTCCAGACGATACCCCAAATGGGTTATGTTTTGTGGTCCAATTGGACAAGTGGATTGGTCCCGTCCCGGAAGGAACCCCGGTGTTTTGGGGGGCTTGTCTCGATCTAGTGGAAGGCAGGGTTATTCCGACGCCAGAGGGGTTTCCAACGTCATAGATTGTGTGCTGCTCTCAGTCAATCCAATATGGCCCCAGTTTAGTGTGGTTTTGAAGGTTCGCGCGTCTTATGCCAGTTAGTGGGACCTTGTCCCTTGGTGCAGACTTCGGATGCGTCCTGTTCAGTTGCATCTTCTGAGTTTCTACATTCCGTCTCGACATCCGTTGTCGATGCAGGTAGGATGTCGGAATTGTCAGGTCGGAGCTCTTTGGGGGTCTTGCCGAGAGAACTTGGAAGCCGGAGTTCAGTTCCGTCCCCGCGTCACGGACGCAGTGGTTGGCTACAGATGAATCGATGACAGGTGGGGGGCTCACTTGGATCAGCAGCATCAGGTCAGTGGAATTTGGTCTCCGAGGAGTCCCAGTTGCACATCAAGTTCTGGAACTCATAGGCGGTTCATCTTGCCCTATGCCTTTCAGTCTCATGTCCAGGGACGTCATCTGTGATAAAGGACGGACAATTCTACCGTAGTGTCACATCAACAAACAAGTGGGGACGAGGTCGTTGTTCTGGTGTCTCTCACCAAGGCGTCTTCTTTATGGTGCATAGATACAGGATCACCTACAGGCAGTTCAAATCCAGGTTTGTCGAACATCGTGGCGGACAGACTGGTCTCGACGTCGCGTCAGCAGTGACCCGTGGAGCGCCTTGTGCGAGACAGGTTGTCCAGGATCTTTTCCAGGTAATGGGAGAGCCGTCGGTGGATCTCTTCGCATCCAATCTCAATCCCAGCTTCCAGTTTACTGTTCATGGAGCAACGACACGCAGGCACTAGCAGTGGACGCTCGGTTCAATTTATTGGAAAGGGGAGGATGGCAGCTTATGCGTTCTCCCTTTTCCTGATTCCCAGGGTTCTGGAGAAGATCAGCGAGGAAGATTGCGTGGTTCTTTTGATCGCCCCCATTTGGAATCGCCAGTTCTGGTTTCCGACGCTCCTGCGATTGCTGGTTGATGTTCCACGCCTTCTTCCTCAAACTTAGATCTACTCCGGTTCCGGGGCCCAACGGGGAGTTGGCAGGATCCGCGCCCTCTGCAATTAACTGCTTGGAAGCTGGCTGTCGCGCGTCGTTACCAGGAGGAAGGATTTCCTGCGAAAGTTGCCGATGTGTCATTGTACATGGCAGAAGACGATCTACCTGCCGAGTTTTACTCTTCGGTCTGCGAGTATACTTTAAGTGGTGCCAGGATAGAAAGATTTGTCCGGATTCAGCGTCTGTAGCTCAGGTATCAGAATTTCTTTTATCTGTATTCGATTCGGGTTTACAGGCGTCTACCATCGCAGGATATCTTTCGGCGATTCAACGATTCCAAGGGAGCGCGACGGGTCCTCTATTTCGCAATCGTGCCTCTTAAGTTAGTTTGGGGGATGAAACATATTCGCCTCGAGTAGGAAGATTAGGCCCAGCATGGGATCTTCCTATTGTTTTAGAGGCTCTGTCAAAAGCACCGTTGAACCGATGGAATCGGGCCAACATGAAAGATATCTCGGTTAGAACGGCATTTCTTTTAGCAGTCACGTCGGGTTGCAGGTGCTCCGAGTTGGCCATTGCCCTGTCGGCTGAGAACAGATTTTGTATTTTTTCTATCAGGAGCATTTATATTTTCGCAGGGAATTTTTGGCCAAGAATGAAAACTTCAAAAATTCGGCGGCCCCCGATTTTCTTAATAGGATACCTAAAAAACTAGGCGTCTCTTGTGTCCCGTAAGGTCTTCGAGGTGGTACCTCGGTAGAACCAAAATATCCCGGAGGGGGTCAACTAAGAATCTTTTTATCCCATATTGCAAGGCAATATCAGACCCGCCTCCCAAGGCTACTATAGCTGGGTGGTCCCGTTATTGCGATTGTTAGGTCAGGAGGCAGTAGTGAGAGGTACCCCAAAGGCATTCTACTAGGGCTTTTTCGGCATCCTGGGCATTTGCTAAGGGTGGGTACCCTTGGCGAGAGTGTACGCACTTGTACCGGGATGGAAAAAGTGAAAAATACCTTTATTAGCTCATTCCTATTGATGTTGGCCCGCAAGCTTATTTTGAGAGACTTGATACGTCAAGAGATAGATCCTATCAGATTGCAGTTCTAGAGGCAGGTAATTCAGTAATGCCGTCGAAGACAGTGAAGTGTCAAGAGGCAAGCTAAGTGGACGGTCTCGCGCAGGGACCGCAGACGTCGTCTTTCCGACGTCTACCCCGGTGCGAGAATAGTTTAAATATGGTATGCTTAAGTTAGATTTCTGAGGTACTTGTACCGACATCTTTCTAGATGTGTTGTGATGTTATGATTCTTAGTAGTTTGGAGGAGTTTAGTTGGGCATACATTTTCTCCAGATTGTTCTAACCTTCCTCCGCTTCTGTTCAGTCTGTTTGCAATTTGTAATGTCCACATCAAGCGGAAAGTATTAATCCGGTATATAAACGACGTAGAAAGACACTAAGTGTTTTTTTTATTAGGATTAGTATATACTTACCTGATGTGGGTACATTATACTCCCAGCCCGCCCCCAGACCCTAAGGAAACCTCTGGCTTGTTGATATGTGGCCTAGTTAGAAGAGGTCAGGGTTAGGGTTGGAGTCCAGAGTGGTCGGTTTTGCAGTCTAGGTTGAGGAGATTCCATTTTTGTATAGGGGTGTTAGATTTTAGGGAATGCTGCAATCGTCACAAGGAAGATTGCAATTTGTAATGTACCAACATCAGCGTAAGTAGATACTACTCCTAATCAAACAAAGAACTTAGTGCTACATTCATGTCTATGTCTAGTCTCTCTCCCCACAAAATACTGCAATGAATTACATCACCTCAGTTAAAAAGACAATTAATGTCTCTATTATGCGCCTAACATCTCTAGAGGAAAATCTGACAAACCACAGCAAACAGTGAGGTAGTGGTATTTTAGTTGTCAGATCTATTTCCCTAGCAATTTCCTACTAACCAAGGCAGAGGTAGTCTTCTGATTTTTGGTCAGGTGGGTTTTGATGGTTAAGAAAGTTAGGGTATGGGACATGTCATAAAAACACACTAAATATTCGGCAAGTGATTAGATCATGTAAAAACTTAATTGGTTTGATCCCACATAGAAACATACACATGAACATTATTATTATCACATCATAATGATTATCATCATCGGATTATCTTGCAGGCGGTACAAACAAGTATCTCAAGAAATGTTCTCACCCATCCGAAAACTTCTGAGTGCCCGTTTCTGCTCACTCTCAGTCATGGACCTCTCAGTCTCTGTATCCTGTCCCTGGCATACCAGCCTGATATGGCTTCACTGCTCTGGGAAGATCCCTAAGGTGTGCGTTTCTGTGATGAAATCTACAATGCCTCTGTCGCAAGCCGGTACGGACCAGAAACTATACCTATTGTACAAAACAGTAAGAATTAGA
>JAMKCH010032100.1:0-17135 GCA_023653785.1 Ophioderma brevispina | reverse complement strand
AAGACAAAAAAAGTTCATTCATGGAGGACTACCACTGGTTCAAACCGGGTCTAAAGTAGACTCCCTTTCAGACTACTAAGCCAATATCGTATAGCGCCTACATACTACGCATCTGTTACCGTTGAGTAAGAGTAAGCGTATATTTAGTGGGCATTCAAATGTAGTAGCCACCAATAGTGTTGTCACAAATACCACTTAAGGCGATCGTTGAGGGATCGTCACACTCCACCAAATCTGAAAGATAAAGTCAAACTTAGACTATTATGAAAAAGGCAGAGTTCCGAACCAAAAAGGTCACGGTAGTAAAAGGAGGGAAAGTAACAATAACTTTAAGATTGTGGCAGTTTTGAAACAAGTGGTTCTCGAACCATGAGGCTCTGCAAAGCTATTGCAAAACCTGGATGGACCCAAGATGACCTTATGAAAAAGTTGGTTGTAGTAAACACATAATTGACACCAAGTTTCATGGCTTACAACCATTAGTAGTTAGTTGACATTGGGTGACCCACTTGACCTCAAAAACGTTCACAAACCATTTCTGTATGTTGACCACACCTATAAGTGTACATAACCATGCAACCCATTTCTGATTTGAACTTACATTGATTTTGAAACGGATGACCTTGATGTCCTTGACATGATGTTGGACATTTTTGATCCAAAGATGGTTTCCGGACAGAGAACCATTGTAGTGATTTGACTTCGGAGGACCTTCACAAGAAGTACGCACTCAATGTGACAACACCCAAAAAGTTTCAGAGCATAAATAACAACTATTTGTAGTGATATGACCTTCTTTGACATGGATGACCCCAGAGACCTTGAAATGAACTTGAAAAAAGTGGTTATCTAATGTTGACTACACCCATGACCATACAACCACGGCATTGATGACCCCCACATGACTTTGAAATGCATTGCAATGACCTTAAAAATTTCCAGCACTGGAGTTGACCACACCCACCAAGTTCATGACCATACAGACATTTGCAATGATTTGATCTTGGAGGCACCCCAGCTGAACTGGAAATGACCCGTGAAAAAATTGGGATTCAAATGTGACTATACCCAACAGGTTTCATGGCCATAAACCATGTTTAGTGATTTGACCTTGGATATGACCTCGCACAACTTGGAATGACCTTAAATTTTCAGCACTGAAGTTGCTGCACCCACCAAGTAATCCACCTACCACTTGTTAGGATTTGACTGGAATTGGCCCACATGACCTTGAAATGACCTTCGAAATTTTTGGCCACCAAAATTGGACAAAAAACCCACAAAGTTTCATCATCCTACCACAATTGGACAAGGTTTTAAAGCAATTTAACACATTTTTGGGAACCGAATCTGACCTTTGAACCATGCCACACGCCCCATCTCCGAACTCATCGCCGCCTAACTACGTGATGGTGCGAAGATGGGCAACCATACTTGCTTAGATAAAATGATATCGGTGTACAAGGTTTGTGCAATTTAAACCTATTGGTTTGAACATATTTGACCTTTTGACCCACGATACATGACCCCCACTTCAGATCCAAGCCACCGTGTACTTGAGATACATCTATGTTGCGAAGATGGACACCCACGCTTGCTTAAATCCAAAGATATCGCCTCACACTCACACACAGAACATTTCTATAGTCCCCCTTCGCCAACTTTTTGTTGGCGGGGGGTTTGTTGGCGGGGGACCACAAAAAGTTTATTTATTTATTTATTTTTTATTTTTTAACAATATCTACCAACACCAAAGAACATTTAAAGGTAGCAAAGGTATTCATACCTGTGCAGTTGCCGCCCTGTGGGTCTATGGTATAGCCTTGGTTACATTCACAGCGGAAGGTACCGGGGATATTGATACACTCGCCAAACACGCACATGTCGGGGAAATTGCCGCATTCATCAATATCTGCAAAGAGAAAATTTATTTTTGGGCACTTTGATGATGCTGCAGAATACATCTTTGACAGAAATCAATATGTTAATCAGGCGCGGATCCAGGGAGGGGGCGGAGGGGGCGCGCGTCTCCCGGTAATTCTGCAAATTCTTGCAAAATCAGCCCATTTTGAGCTATTTTGGACCAGTTACAGCCTTTCAGCCCCCGGTAATTTTGACGTTTTTCAAATCCTGGATCCGCCCCTATTAATGGTGAGCAAAAGAACAGTTCAATAATCAATCCATTTCTTGATTGATGGTGCAAACATACTCACTTGATTGATCACTGTTAAGCAATCAATCAATCAATATTTATCAATAATATTTGTCAATCAAATAATCAATACTTGATTATAATTGAATGCTAAATGCAAAATAACATTCCATACTCAAATAAGAATACGACACAAAAATTACAATGCAAATATTTTTTTTAAAATGCACTTTTATTTATTAAAATTGCAACAATGTCATTGTTATTAATCTAACTTATGAAATTGAATTATCTCTGTTATAGCTGTAGCTTCTTGTTTGATTAGGTACATACCTTCACAGTCGTCCTTATTCTCGTTAGGGAAGAATCCCATGTCGCACTCACACTCATAACCTCCAGGCATGTTGAGACATTGGCCATTTACGCAGAGTAGCTCATTATTCATACATTCATCAATGTCTAAGGACAAGAATAAACAGGCCAATGTACACAATTGAACATGTATAATAATTCAGTAAATGTGATGTGATCAACAAAATGAATAGTTGGTTGCTAATTTTGATTTGGAGATATAGCCAATTTCAATGTTAAGATAATCACTCTATACTTTGTTCATCACTATATAGGCAAAAATTATTTGTTTTTGTTTATTTGCATGTGAAATTAATTCCATTTTACCCGCCCACCTCTTGCAACATGCGTGTGCTGCAAGTATATCTCTCATTGCATCTGCTGTGGTCAGATTCGCCTGCACTTTTCTATATCAATTTGCGGTTTTAAAAGTCTTGTCTATTCGGTGATGAACAAAGTATAGCATTCTTAATTATGTTGAGTACATCAGTTCTGGTTTGAAGAAAAAATCCAATACATTACCAGCTGCCATTTTGACTCAAGAATGTCTCCTACTTCAGGGCTCTTGCATTTCATTATGTGGCAGCTGGACAATACAGCATGTACAGCATGTATAATCAATACCCAGTTGACAGATACATATGTTTTTGCTTGTGATTTGCTCATTAAAGCAATAACAGCACATTTTTTGAAGAGCGCCCCCAATTTTTATGATTTGACATTTTTCACAGTTATGTTGGTAATTGTCTAGGAAACTATACCTGCAAACGAGAATGCTAAAAAATGTGTGTTTATCATGAAATAAGCAAGTTTGTAAATTAGAATTGAGATCCCAGATTGTACCTAACGGCCACAGCAGAGCTGGAAATGTTTAGTTTATGTCCGTCCATAATGAAATAATGCCACCTCTAACTTGACTTGCTTGAACCAATAAAACAACTAATGGATGAGCGTAGACATGTACATGGCACAATTTCCAGGCTATTTCATACTGGAATGGAAGGCTGTTTCCAGCAGCACTTGAATTATTTTTCGGAGATGTCCGATATTAATTATTCTAACTACAAAAATCCTTCTTTTGGGACACAGAGACATTTTCAAGCTTAACCATTCACAGGTATAGTTTACAAACCAGTTACCAATACAAACATGTAAAAAATTTTGAAATTTTTGGAAAATTGGGGGCGCTCTTCAAAAAAAATGTGCTATTATTGCTTTAACATGAAATGCACTTGGTAATATCAGGCTAGGTATTGGGGCTTACCTAGAGACTTGCTAGTAGTATTCGATTAAAGTTCTTATTACAGCTCATGGTCATCAGCATTCTCCTTGAACAATTATCTTGTATTTTTACTGATAGGTCTACATGTCAATATACGCCTTATGTCGACAATCAACATGAATGTTAAAATGATGCATGTTAACAATAGCACTATGCACAGCACACAACAAATATCACGCAGATAAAACTGCAACATCTTCATGCTCATGGTACAATTGTCCAGTGTGAGTAGATCGTAATGGTTCGACGCAGATGTGACGACTCACAATTAAAATTAGTTTACATCATTGCTTTCAAACTGCTCTAGCCAATTTAGTTGCATACCTGTACCTTTGAAATGTGGCCAGTGGTAATCGGCCAAAGTCAGAGGGAACCAGTGATTTGGCAATTGTTACTGAATAACAGTCTAATTTAATTGCCAGAGATCACAACATATTTTCTTACCAATACAGTTAATTCCATCGCCAGTGAATCCGTCCAAGCATGCGCATGTGTAAGATCCCTGGGAGTTAATGCACACTGCATCTTCGTGACAGTCGTCGACCTCACTGTCGCATTCATCCACATCTGTAAAAAAAAAATATGGGTGCATTAGTTCAATTTTGCAATAGGTAATTTATGTCCCCCTGTTGATTTCTGGATCAGAAAAAAATTGGAAAGGAGAAATCTTAACTCTTGAGTGTAAATACACATTCCTGCCTGTAAAAAAAGCATGTACAGTGCATTGTACAAAATTACTTCACACAATAACGTAAATAAAATCTAGACCGCTACCAGCCATAGTTTGTTTGGAAATGTCTAGAATGTCAGCCATATCCCACAATGCATTCTGTCAGAGCAACACACTTTTAAATTCTGTAAAAAGGCTAGCATGTACTTTCACACCCATGTAATAGACTGACTGTTTACATTCCAAAATGAATTTTGAGATGGAAAAATGTTGATAATTTTGCAATCTTTCAATTCTAAGCATTCCCTCCCAGAGTTAATTATGTATTCCTGTATAGATGAATCTCTTTTGCAAAAATCTCTAGTGAAGAGACCACATCATGGACTATCAGAAAAGGTCGAAATTTAGATTGTACCATTAAATTGCAAAACCACTATTTTCATGTGTGCACAAGATGTTTTGTGTCCTTGCACCGTTTTCTATCCAAAGTTCATAAACGAGATATAAGAAAGAACTGTGAACTCTGCCAATGGGCGATATTAAGAGAAATATGGACATTTCCTAACTTTCTTCTAGGCAATACAAACCAGTCGCCAGGGCCGATTTCTTTCAAAAATCATCGAAGTAGCAGCACGGGTAGAAAGATACCTTCAAATCTTGCATTGACCAAGGACCATGACCTAATTTGATCTGTATATGACCTTTGACATCCAATGCCATGACATACTTGGTATCTTTCTATGCAAGAGTTATTATCACCAAGTTTCATTAAGGCATTCTCCAAGGTTTACCACCGATGGATTTTCTTTATTTTGTACTGGAATATGACAGAATGACGGTTAATTCAAACTCTCCTGACCTTTTGACTTGCAAAATGTATTTTAATACATTTTGCAAGTCAAAAGTTTTCAGAAAAACAGGACCACAAACTCCTGCCCTTTGCACAAAGCCCACAAATTTACAACTGTTACCAGAGATAGTTTAACATCAAACCCATTCCAGCAGGGCCACTATTTAAAAAAAAAAAAAAAGATTTATGTACCATCCACAATTCAGTTTTGAATTCTTTTTAGCAACTTACCCAAGCACTGGTCTAGATTAGCAAAGAATCCCGGCATACACTTGCAGAAGAAGGATCCCCTGGTGTTCATACACTGAGAATTGATAGCACAGTTATGAATGCCAAGATTACATTCATCATCATCTGGAAAGTGTCAATAATCAGTAGTTACAATACATTACAGGAAAGACAATATAATTATAGTTATTATTATTATTATTATTATTACTATTACACGGCCGTTTTCTTACTCACATGGTAGTCTATACAGCAGCTACAATATGTCTACCAGTACCACGGCAGCAGAAGGTGGATATGGTGTAGACAGTACCGGAGTAGACACATAGCTACCACGCGGTTTCTAGGATGCCATTTTGATAGTGGACGTAATGAGGGGGCTATACACGTGTTCTTTGTTTAGCATTTTTTTTATCTTTTAAAGAAAACCATTACAAAATTCAAATCAGGCATCATCAAAAACCCCCATATTCCTGCACATTTAATAAAAAATGAAAATATATGCCAAAATATCTAAATTGGCCATGAGAAATACCGCGCGCACTGAGAGCCAGTGTAACCACGTAGCTACTCCACGATGGTGCTGACAGCCGGTGTACACTATCCGTCTATGCGGCAAAAATACACGGAATCCTGGCCGGCGAGTGTACGTCTAGTGGGTAGGTAATCCGTTGTCTACTTCCTCGTTGGTTATTCCGCATGGTACACCATGAATAATCGAGCCGTGTACCTCTATTTCCTACATTAAGAGGAAATTGTCCTTTCATATGTACTAATAGACCTTTCAAAATGAAGTTCACCAAACACGATGACCCCAACGCAGCTGTTGGGCGCAGCACTTAAAAAATTTTACCTCTGCGTAATGTGCGTCACTGGCAAATATGCTTGTGAATGTACTCGAGCATATAAGGACACCCACATATGTTGTATTTCTCTACAAACGTTGGAAAGAATTTAGTATTCTGCCACAGGCTACGAATTCGGCAACGTTAACGGAATAAACCGCATGTTAAAGGTGCCGAATTCTAAGTGTGGCAGAATACTAAATTCATCCCCAAACGTTTCCAAAGGACTATTATGATGCCAGGGAGAAATGTCAATCCTGATTTGTATTGAGCTTTATTCCATTTAAGGGTATGAATATTAATGTATGCTAATTAAGCAAATTTTGAGGATAGTGAAAGATGGGCTGTCTGCAACAGGATTTGCTATAGACAGCCAGTGTACAGCTCATTAAATTATTATGAATAGTGTAAATTTAACCCTAATGTTTTTAGCATTATTATTATTATTATTTCTTTCCTATTCCCTACATTAAGGTTAATTTTTCCTTTCAAATGCACGAGCAGCGGCTGATCTCTCAAAGCTGCAAGCATTTCATATTTTATTCCATTCTAAACATTCTCAAATATATTTTCAAAAGTTTCAGGTGATACAACTTGCAAAAATATGCAAATGAGCTCATTAATCCTAACCCAAATATGCATAGGTCTAATGGTATGGTTCACATTTCCATCATTGTTTTATCAATATGAAGTTTTCAGGCCATCCTACAAGAGAGCGAGTCCCATTAACTGTATGGATTACATTTTACCACTGCATATTGGTATCCTCTACAGCTACACACACTTCAAAGTAATGGCCTTTCTGTCTCAAATCTGCAAGCAATGACACAAAACGTTTGAATGGCGCTGTTCCTGTGCATCCAGTGAAGGTTGGTTTGACTGGTAGCCATCTCACAGCGGCAATGAATGAGCCTCTGGTATTCCACAAGTGCCTTCACGCAGATCTCCTCCATCAGTTCACATTCTTTACGTCTGTCAAAGTGAAACAATCATTCAATAAATCATGCTTCACTGTTGATTTTGACCAAACATCACCACACCAAAAATCAAACAGTTTACAAAATTGGGCTTTATATTATACAAATATTGATTGTTTCACGAGGAAATGGTGTTACCTAAACAAGGTACTGGGGGCTGGTTAGGAGGCCCACAGCCCTGCAGTCAGCAAGGGGGTATAAATTTTGCACTTTCAAACACTTTGAAATAAAAAACTAGTCGGGAGGCACAGATTGCCAGATTTGATATGTTGCTTGCCCACTCATATGGCAAATGGTTCAGTTCTTTTTGGTTGTCTTTTGCTAAAAATTATTTGCAGCTACTTAATATTCTTAATCATACCCTACATCAACAAAGATGAAAACCACTTCAAATACAAAGATGAAAGAAGCAATCAGATCGGTTTACACAGAAATCAGGGAGGTTTCGGAATTACCTGCAATCTAAGGGTGCAAATCCTCCTAAATCTGGAGTTTGTCAAACGTGTTTGTAGTCATGGACCAAAAGTTCATTAATTTCAGGGAGCCTCCCTGAGAATCAGGGGCATGTTTGCCATCTGTCTGATGGGCGATTCCATCTATCCACAGTGGGTGGTAGGGATTTCAATTGGAATAATCCAATATGTCTAAAATTAGTCAAAAACATATTATGTTTTATAAATCAAATAACTGATGCCGATTTCCTTTCCAATGTTGACTGAACCTGTGCATTTCCCTTCTGAGAATGGAATGCCCCAAATACCTATTTAGCACCCCTAAAAGAGAAAATTGTCTCGACCAGTGACCCCCAGTCACACCCTGTCGACCATTACTCTTCCTCAATTCCGTTTTGGCCAGAGCCCAAACACGGACTCACAAAACATTACATGTTGGCTGGCCTGGAAGTCGGGAAGTCCAACATTGGAAAAGAATCCGGCCTCAGTATAATATGAAGTTATAAAACAATGTGTTTTTGGACCTAAATCATTACACTGAGCTGAATTCCTTTACACCATGTTGACTGAAACATTGAATTAACCTCTGTTGAATGAATATTCTTCAAGCAACACCAGACTAGCACCTAGCAGTCGGAGGAGAACTAAAATGTTCATGAGAGCGGTCAAAAAATGCCCAAAGGCATGACATATACACTAAGACAATAAGAACATATGTTAATGCCTACAGAGGCAATAACATAAAATCGGGGACATAGAAGCTCACCTGACATACAGAATACTCCGGGACGCGGTCATAGTCGGCAACCGGTTGGGAGACTTTATGTATAGTGCAGGATATAGGGTGTTTCTGACAGGAGAGGCCCTCGCTACGTTCTCTTGTGGAGTTTGTACGTTTCAGTAGTACACCGAAGAGAACGTTGTGGGAGCCCTCCAAGACATCGATTAGAAGATATTCGCAGTGCTGATCCCGCGGTGATAGGACCAAGATGACAGTGATATACGCACAGAATGGGCTCGAGCTTGAGAAGCTGCAATCACGCGTTGGAGTCAGTAATTACAGCGCTTATCCGTCTAGCAATCGTCGCCTTAGACGCGGACAAGTGGGGGGATGCGTGTTTAAGAAACAACGAATCGTTCGGGCCCCTGATCGGTTCAGTTTTACGTTTATAGTACTCAAGGGCTCAGACGGGACACCACACGCGATTTCCGCCACCGAAGAGTGACATGCAATCGGGGTAAGATAATTGTGAGTGTCGGAATGAGGATGACTCGTTCTTGGCCCGAAAATCCGGCTACGGGACCAATTTGGGACCCGGTCACGGGAGAAAACCGATGCAGAGATAGAAAAGTTTTTAATCTCTGAACTCGTTCCGGGAGGCGAGTGCGGACCAGGAAGGCTGACTTAATGGTGACATGGTTTGTGATGCATTGGGCCATCGGTTCGAATGGCGGCTTCACTAAATAGTCTAAGATGGTATTAAGGTCCCAGGGTGGGACACCTTCCTGGCCGGGGGTCGTGTATTGAACATCCCCTCTAGAAGGGGACGGATCGAGCCATCGTCATAAATGGCGATCCGTTCATCGAAACTCTAGGAGGCCTAGGGATAGCAGACTTTAGTCCCTGACTGTTGGAAGTCTGCGATCGCGGCTCAGATGGCCCGAGTCGGAGGCACCTCTGTCGCTAACACCAGGGAAGGGTCGGGAACGCTTAGAGTAAGCGTCCATGGGGGATTTCCTTCTTCCCGCTGTAGGAGCGAGGAAGCCCTCTGGCGAAAAAAACACGGTACGGCATCGTTGCCGGACAATGGCCACGCAGTTAACGCCAGATCAGCGGGAGTCTGGGTGCTTGATCGGCCTATAATGTCGCCCGAGGTGCAGTTGAAGCATCCTCATTTGTAGGCGACAATACGGGACAAGGTCGACGAGACTGGCAATCAAAGCCTAGCAGGCGACGTCAGTATCGAGCGGGGCCTGACTGAGCAAGGCCATGGAGGTCGCGGTTCGAATGACAACCTCCACCCGCTCGGCCGTCGTTCTGCAATGCCCGGAAAGCGTTGCAGCCGCCGCCACCCAGATATCTTCCAGGTCAGAGGAGGGGGCTAGGCTCGATTTGTCGAAGTGACGATGAAGCCCAGCCTCTGCCACCACCTGAATGGGACGACTGACATTCGCAGTCGTGACGGGCGACGGGCGTAGATAACCAGTCGTCCAGGTAAATGCAGAGGTTGACCCCCTCTCGCCTGAGGAAGGCGCCCACTTCCCGGGTCACGAACGTGAAGGACCATGGGAGAGGTGGATAGTCCGAAGGGGAGACACGTCCACTGTTACGACTGGCCTGGATTGGAATCTAAGCCAGCGACGGTCTGTTTTGGCGACTGTGACGTGTAGGTAGGCGTCATCAGATCCAAAGAAGACGTCCAGCTCCCCTTCAACAAGGACACGGAGGATCGACGCGAGAGTTTCAATCAGGATACGTTGCGGGCCTTGATTACTGGGTCAGGATGGGACGCCAATCCCTGGTCTTCTGGGGGCCAAGAAGAACGTCGACCAAAACCCCTCGGTGAAAGGGGGGTCGACCGGGGAGATGGCACCCTTCGCCAAGAGGGCTGAGACCTATGCCAGAAGAACTTGGTTATTGGCTACCCCGGAAGTGGGGTGAGTCTCGGCCGGGAAGTCGCCGGGGGTGTCGCGGTAAATTCTTTTGATACCCCCGTTTCACCCACACCAGCCACCAAGGTGCGTGAGAAATGGCTGGCCATTCCCGCACTTAAGAAGACAAGGGGCCGCCCACCGGAGGTGGTAAGGATCCCTCCCGAGGGAGACCCCGCGGCCGCAGGCCCTAAGGACTTAGGCTGCTTCCCCTTCCCAGGCGCCTTCATTTGGGAGGGGGATGAGCCTTCGTCTTGGACAAGGGCTGCTGAGTAGAGTTGCCGGGCTGCGGGCTTCTTGGGTGGGCTGAGTCATGGAGTCGGCTGGACTGATTGGCGGCCATGGCCCAGAAGGGAGGAGGGGGAACGATTTCTTCTTCTTCTTAGCCGATGATCTCCCGGAGGAGATCGTCGCCTGAGCTTCCTTGAGCGCCTGCTATGACTCTACGCGCTCTGCTGAGGCAAGCAAGGAGTCACTGAATAAGCCCCGAAAGAGGACATCCCCGCTACACCGGCTTGGTTTTAGAGAAGTAGGGAGGTCTGCGGCCGGTAGGAGGCTGAGAGGACGGAGCGCAGGCGCCGGTGGAGGCGGCGGCCAGGTGACGCCGCCCCGCTGGGGGACCGAGCCCACTGGCATAGACTGGGCCGCAGGAGCCCCAAAGCTGACTGCACCCAGACCGACCCTGACGAGGGTACAGGGCGAGAAGGCGTGGGGTCGACACCCGCAAGTAAGGTACGCTAGACCGTAGGGTATGGACGGGGACACGCCATGCCCAGGCCGGTACAAGGCTGTACCACCGCAGCATGGCAACCACCCAGAAGGGTGACGAGCCGCTGCAGCAGCGGCGAAACCGACCCACTCGATAGCGGGTCGTAAAGCAGCCCCGAAAGCACCTGGTGCCTGCGGTTGGGCATCCGGCGGGTTCTGGGGGGACGAGGCGCGGTGTGGCTATAGCCCGATGGGGCGCGGGGCCCCGGTCGAAAGACCATACCCGACTGTCCTACCCCTATCCAGTCCAGCCCACCTGGGGGTGGGTAAGCCACGTTACGGGACGCAGCGTAGCTGTGAAGGCCAGATGCGGAGGGTACTGTGTCCCCGCAGGGGGCGGCAAGAAGGCTGACCCGAGGAACGCCAGCGGACGGGGCACCACCGGGTACCCCGCATAGCGGGACCCGCCGCGGTAACAGGTGCGGATACCCAGCACCCGTAAACCACAGCAGGCGTTCCCGCATGAGAGGGCCTGAGCCGGACGGAGTCAGTGGGGCGTCAGCGGGGGCCAACACGGCGAAGCAACACACGCCACGCCGAACCAGACGGGACCGGTACAGAGGCGGAGGCCAGCTGAGATGGCACGCATGGCTAGTCCGGCTAGCCATGAGGGGTGCAGTGAGCGAAGCCAACACCTGCGGCGTCCCGCAAAGGACACCGAGCCAACGCCACAGGGTTTGCCGTAACAATCCCCGAAGTGATGGCCACCGTGGTCGCGGTCAGGGTGCTCGAAGACACCGAAACCGTAAACCACGCTCGGTGCAGACAACAGCGGTGATGGATTAACCCAGGCTACAGGGCATCACCATCACCAACTCACCACTACCGGAACACCTGCCGCCGCCAAGTCCCGGGGATTTGGCAGAGCAGACCGCGTAGCCTGCACCGGAGCAGCCTAGGGCTGAAACCAGGCGAGCCAGCCGCCGGTGGCATACTATAGAGGAGGACCCGAAGTCGCCCGCTAGCATGCCGAGAACAGCCGAGGCTACTCCACCTTCGGGAGCACCCAGAGCAGCCGCGGCTGCCTGGGATGAACCCCGGACCGGAGCCCGATTACCACCCCCCCTTCTCCGTGGAGGCAAACACGAGAGGCGTACCCATGTTCAATGGCAGCCCATTGAACATCCGACAGTCCGATACAGACTGAGGAGCAACGGCTGGTGCGGGAGCATGCCTGTGGTGGACCACATAGAGGATGGGGGTTCACATACATGGATGGACGCGGCGACATGTGTGGGGTGAGCGGGAGCTGCCAGATGGACCAAGCGCTGCGCACCCAAACCGTAAAGAAAAATTAAACAAAGCGTGCGTGGAGGTCTCCAGGAGGCAACGTCGGGACTAACAAAAACGAACTCGGTAACTGAGTCACCAACGGTGAAAGAAAATTTTCAAACACAGTTTCGACATATTTTAGTAAATTATACCACAAGCATATAATAAAATAATAGACAACCGGCCTAGATATCGATTAGCTAGAGTTACTGCTAAAATGAACATAACAAACTCACCCATAGTCAAAGGCATCCAAGGCACGCAGAACGTGCGGCGGCCAATGGATGCCTTGTTACCTTTTTTACCGTTCCCAGATCACGACGGCAACGGCGGCAAGAAAAGATACAAAATAAGAGCGCTCCGAGGGAGTAAAAATCTTCATTAGTTTTTCCGGGACCAGGGTAGAGCGTTATAAAATCCAGAATATAAATTTTTTTTTTTTCAAATAATATCTCCAGATAGTATGTATAGTAGTAGGAGTATTCCGTTTGAGACGACAACAGTCCAGTATCCAATATCTAAGATAATTTTGGATGCTATTGACAGAGATGCGGAAACACGCGTCCGTTTTGTTTGGCGGCCCCCAAAACGGAATTGAGAGAAGAGGATGAGGAGAAAGCGGGTTGTGATCCCTGGGGGGCACTGTTCAGGACCCATTTTCTCTTTTAGGGGGTGCTAAAATAGGTATTTTGGGGCATTCCACTTCTCGAATGGAAATGCATATGTTTCATCAACATGGTGTAAAGGAAATCAGCTCATGTAATGATTTCTTCTGTTCCTTAACCCTTTAACACTGACCCCAGTAGGTCCGGTACTCCCACACTGACCCCTACCTGCGTGTACTGTGTTAATGCACAGCAATGGGTTGCATACTAATGCTGTAACAAATGCAATTCTATAGTATTTGTAAAAAAAATAATGTTACGGTTTTCACAGGTCGGATTTTCATTGGAAGCGAAACAGCGTTCGATAAAATCCTAGTCCACCTGGGCGAGGGGCAACATGTGATTTACAGCCCCACGAACCACGACCCCAGCTTGTCCATCATGTACATGTAACGACCGATCCTCTCCAATAACAGCAAGATTCGCATCGTCTGAGTCAATTTCAGACTCAAAGTCATCACTATTATGATAATCAGAGTCATTGGATAGGATCCAATCTTCCTGCGGCAGTCATTGTCCTCTTCTGCACCATATTGACAGCGAAAAATCAACCCAAACACCACCAGGAAATAGTTCGATAAGAACCACCTAATTCCACACGGTCGCAATGGTATATGCAGCCCAAAGCACTACAAAACATCTGCTGGAGCTAGTATAATACTGGATGTCAAATTCGATGTTGACGGGTCATGGGCACACCCTGATGGTGGTAAACAAAAACGACATGGCAAGAAAGACCAGTATACTGGCGCTAGTGATATGGCAGATGGTTGAGGACAGTTATGGCCGCGAGTGTTCAAAGGGTTAAGGTAAGGAAGGATTGAAGTGTTTTTAAGTTTTCAAATTCAACACAACCGTGCCAAACAAAGTGAGGCCAAAATAATTGAATAACTTGCCAATCGTATATCCCAGTGGAGATTACACTAATGAGGTCAAATTCAATATTTGTGGTACAAAGATGATTTTGAGTAGTTACGATCTATACTTCAGAAGCAGGTAAACAATGTGGAACGTGTGCAACCCCCCCCCCCCAAAACAATTATGTAACTTAATTATATAGGAACTCGATACATGCGAGCATTGGAATTAAATAAAGATGAAAAACACAGTCTCGAACCCGGTCCTCCCGCTAACTAGGCGTGAGATCCCACTGGACTACAAGGACTGTGCTAGGGATACCAGAGAAAGAAGTGCAATGTATTTCAGTCTTTATTTAGAATCAAGTGGCCGACTTATATATATATGTACTTAGAAGGAGATGACCTTATGCATGATTCTAGCAGAATCTATGACAAGGCGAAACTCAAAGTCAATGTACACAATGATTCAATAGAAATTTTAAGTGTATTTAGGACAGTAAAATTCAAACCCAAAAGCCATTTTCTGTGTTCAATAAGGAACAATGATCCCCACACTTCTCACATCCAAAATATATAGTAGATTATGCAGGTTATTTGGATTGAGTGAAGAACACACTTACCAAGACACTCCTGTAGTCCTCTGAAATCTGATCCTTCATGACACTCGCAGCGATATGAGCCGATCAGATTTGTGCAAACGCCACCACCACAGCTGTCAATATTTTTGCACTTCATCAACCCTATGAGAAGGTTGATACAAATCAAAGTAGTAATGAATAATTCTTTTGAGTTCTTCATGTGCAATTATCACTCAAATGTCACCTTTGGCAATTGGGCAAAGTTACTTAGATTCAACATTCAAACAGTTATATTCAACAGAAACAAACTTTAAGGCCCTAGATCACATTCTTTTGACTTACAATGGTTTAATGACTGTAATTTATTTTCTTCGTAAAGATTTTGTCATTATTTCTGGTTATTGCTTAGGCCAAAAAAAAATTGTTGATGTCCATAGATGACTTTTAGAGTTGGGTCGGGGCGGTCGGAAAATTTTTTTTTTTTTTTTTCAGGACCATTTTCTCTTTTAGGGGTGCTAAAATAGGTATTTTGGGGCATTCCACTTCTCAGAAGGGAAATGCATATGTTTCAGTCAACATTGGTGTAAAGGAAATCAGCTCAGTGTAATGATTTCTTCTGTTCCTTAAGGTAAGGAAGGATTGAAGTGTTTATTAATTTTTCAAAATCAAACAATCCTGTGCCAAACAAAGTGAGGCTAACATAATTGAATACCTTGTCAATCGTATATCCCCAGTGGAGATTACACTAATGAGGTCAAATTCAATATTTGTGGTACAAAGATGATCTTTGAGTAGTTACGATCTATAATTTCAGGAAGCAGGTAAAACAATGTGAGAACGTGTGCACACAATTATGTAACTTATTATATAGGAACTCGGATAACTGGCGAGCATTGAATTAAATAAAGATGAAAAACACAGTCTCGAACCCGGTCCTCTCGCTAACTAGGCGTGAGATTTCCCACTGGACTACAGAGGACTGTGCTTACGTGGATACCAGAGAAACGAGTGCCAATGTATTTCAGTCTTTATTTTAGAGTCTCAAGTGGCCGAATTATATATATTATGTACTTAGAAGGAGATGACCTATATGCATGATTCTAGCAGAATCTATGACAAGGCGAAACTCAATTCAATGTACACAATGATGAATATAGAACTTTTAAGTTTATTTAGGACAAGTAAAATTCAACCCAAAAGCCATTTTCTGTGTTCAATAAGAACAATCTATCCACCCACTTCTCACACCAAAAATATCTTAGTAGATTATGCAGGTTATTTGGATTGAGTGAAGAACACACTTACCAAGACAACTCCTGTAGTCCTCTGAAACTCTGAATCCTTCATGACACTCGCAGCGATATGAGCCGATCAGATTTGTGCAAACGCCACCACCACAGATGTCAATATTTTCTGCACATTCATCAACCTCTGAGAAGGTGTAACAAATCAAAGTAGTAATGAATAATCTTTTTGAGTTCTTTCATGTGCAATTATCACTCAAATGTCACCTTTGGCAATTGGGCAAAGTTACTTAGATTCAACATTCAACAGTTATATTTCAAAGAAACAAACTTTAAGGCCTAGATCACCACTCTTTTTAATTACAATGGTCTTACTTGACTTGTTAATTTATTTTCTTCTTAAAATATTTTGTTCATTATTTCTGGTTATTGCTTAGGCCAAAAAAAATTGTTTGATTGTCCATAGATGACTTTTTAGAGTTGGGTCGGTCGGTCGGAAAAATTTTTTTTATTAATTTTTATTAATGTCAATAGCAAACTGTATTGAAACATGTTTTGTTTGTATTAATAAGTTAATCAAACACTAAAAATCAAATTGATTCTTACTCAAAAATGCATCTTTGTAAATTATGTAACCCAACTAACATGCTAAGAAACTGTTTAAACATCATCTTTTTTACATTTCAGAAAGTTGAAAAAAAAAACTTTTTAGGAATTTTTCAAAATTAGGGTTGGTATTCTTTTGTACAGTAAAAGGAAAAAAAAAAAACTTTTTCCTGATTTCCAAAATTAGGGTCGGTCGGATGAGGACAATCAAACAATTTTTTTTTTGGCCTTATTCCATAAATTTCTGGACAGTTTTAGAGGGCTTATCAACACCCTTCTCTGCATATTGCTTTGGTACCTATCCATTTGATCAGAACCATCCAGAGAACACCAGGTCAGGCAGCAACAAAAGCTGCAACTTGCAATTTTACTTAGGAATTCTTACCTCTGCATTGTCTCATATCTGGCATAAGGGCTTACCACTGCAATGTCTCATATCTGGCATAAGGGCTTACCTCTGCATTGTCTCATGTCTGGCATAAGGGCTTACCGCTGCATTGTCTCATATCTGGCATAAGGGCTTACCTCTGCATTGTCTCATATCTGGCATAACGGCTTACCTCTGCATTGTCTCATATCTGGCATAAGGGCTTACCTCTGCATTGTCTCATATCTGGCATAAGGGCTTACTACTGCATTGTCTCATATCTGGCATAAGGGCTTACCACTGCATTGTCTCATAT
>JAMKCH010032099.1:0-14751 GCA_023653785.1 Ophioderma brevispina | reverse complement strand
ATGCATTTAACTCTTGTAAAATTTGATATCAAATAAAAGGAAGAAAATCGTAATTTGATTAAGAGTACAAAATGGTAATTTTGCCAATTTTGGACAAAAGTAGGGGAAATCACTATAATCTTGACAAGTATGTGAAACAAACCACCAGCCTAATTGTTTATTATTGTGTCATAATTCTATGAGAACTCACACTCTTCTAACATGTAACAAAAATGTACAGATTTTATATAAACATTCATCCAATTGTGGGGAGGAGACGGAGAGAGAGGGAGCAAATTGAATGCAGCGATGTTCTGCTACGCCTGTGTCACGAATATGGTTTAACCATTTTAGAAAACCACCTTGTATTTTGTCCAGCTAACCCTAACGTGTCCAACCACCTCTGGTTATCTGTTCGGAACAAATTTTTAATTTAGCCTGTGTCACCGTCCCTCAGGACCGCATTTAATTAAACTTGCTTGTGCCGCATACACGGTGATGGATTATATGATTTATACATTGAAATTCTATTGAAAAGACAAGAGGGGAGCATCAAAGTTCTCAACAAAATTGAAGCACTAGAGTTTTTCTAATCAAAATGCACAAAAATCAGTGTCACCGTCTGTTGGGGATGATAAAATACTGTGAGGTTGAAGAGACTTCCAAAGAAGATCGCATATGATTGATGTAAGTCATTGACTACTCTTTATCTTTCAAAATTTGACTTGCCCAAAACATGACTTCCTGTTTGTCTACTGTCCCCCAAAAAAAAAGCCCAATATGGACGATTGTGGTGTGCAGTCATCTCACTGATGGTGTCATGTTACACCGTGCGCTGCCACCGGTGAAATTTGTCTAGGCTAGCTCCCTAGTTATTAAAGGTGCAATGAGAGATTTCAAATGACAGGTGTCCCGAAAAAATGTGAAAATTCTGATTTTGGCACAGGTGTAAAGCTTTATATCAAAAATATTCCCATCTGCAAGAATTAGGCTGAGAACTGTTTCTTTGGTACAAAAATTGGGAAATTTCTAATTTCGTATAGGAGCAAATACGAAATTCAGCCTGACTTCTATTGAAATATAAGCATATACAAATCGCCTTTTGTTTTCATCTTAAGTTATTTCTGTAACCAAGTAAAAAGGTAGGGAGTCTTTTGAGTGTCTATTCTATGAAATCACTACATATTACATAAAATATGGATGACTTGAAATCTCTCGTTGCACCTTTAAGATACTTCTTCTTAGCTATCGACAAGTCATTGATAATATTAAGATACGGTATTGCCAAAAATGCCTACTTTTCAAAAAATAATGTAAAAATACACTTAGACACAAATTTTATGGGATAAATTTAGTATTCAGGATTAATTTTTTATTAGTACTGTATTCTGCCACCACTATAAACTTAAGCGGCCCTGGCACATTTTCACAAAATATGACATTTCTTCAATTTGATCGCAAATGATAGTCTAGGCCAATGGAAGAATAGAGATACATGTATATTTTACATATAAAAATAACATACCCAAAAACAGATAGGGACATTAATAAGAGGCTAAAGACATCCAGGTAAATTACGGTAATTTGTAGGCCTAGTTTGCCATAACTTTAATCAGCAAATATGCCTAAACTACATGAATATCACAGACTCATACTCATTGATATTAAAGGTGCATTTCGTGATTTCAGCACCTACAGTTTTATTCATTGATCACTAGACATCTTTGAGAAAAGCTTATTCTCAAAATTTGAGCTGATCCCGATCTTGCAGTTTTGTGTTATGAGCAATTGCTCATTTCCCACGGTTCCATAGGCTACTGTGCTGTAATTTCTGCCCGTTTACGGACAGAAAATATAAAATTGCGAATTTCTTTCAGATGCGACCGAATTTGCATGTAAGATTGGGCACACATGGATTACTAAGGCTAACGGTTCAGATGATATAAAAATCTTAACATTTTTAGATAAGTCGGGGGACGAGGCTGTGGATCACGAAATGCCCCTTTAAAACCACAAAGGTCACAGACCGGTAAAACAGGGCTCATGCCATGGGAATCAGGCTCCGATGTGTGTTTTCTTTCTTATACACGACCAAATTTGCATGTAAGATTTGGCACACATGGATTACTAATTCAGATAATATGAAAATCTCAACTTTTTAGAGGCAAGTCGTGGGGACGAGGCTGTGGATCACGAAATGCCCCTTTAAAAGTGAAAGATATGTCTGTAGAATTCTCAGTCACAAGTTACTTTTTTTTCCAACTGAAAAATTGACAGAAAAGCCTTAAAGACTGACTCAGAGATTTTTGAAATATAATTTTTTTGTGTGTATTTATTAATAGTCAACTATAGTCTGAGTAATAACTGTTTGAACCGATTCGAACAATCTGCTGCATGTGTGCGTGAAGGTCACACTGCTGTAGACAGCGCGTATTCCACAACAATTAAAATAGACACGCGATACGCCCGTGTACAGGTCACACAAGTCAGTAGTCCAGTGGCGTAGCCAGGGAGGGGCTCAGGGGGCGCTAGCCCCCCGTCAAATTTGACAAAATCGTGCAAAATCAGCCTAATTTGGATAAATTTAGGGCACAAAGACAGTCTCAGCCTCCTGTCAAATTACAATCCTGGCTAAGCCCCTGGGTACTGCGTACGCTTAGTTCAAACAATTATTACGGAGACTATAGAAGTAAAGATAGTCTTCTTAAATGCCCAATTCCAAAGTTTGAGACGAATCGGATTTCTCGTTTCCATGCAGTAAACATTGATGTTGCAGTATAACAGTGCATGATCATAGGATACTGTGTATAACAAAAATTCCGGATCCGGAAATTGATAACAAAGATGATTTTCTATATGAAGGCTCAAGCCTTGAAGGCCTTTCGATTTGAGCTTAGCTATTTCCCACAGCACAGTGATTACTACATGGACAAGCATTATGTACATATGCAAAAAACACAATTTGTTTGAACATTGAGGGCGCCCTCCTCGTGAAATCTCTGAGTCAGCCTTTAAAGGCTTAAAGAGACACTGGCACATTTGAAAAATAGTGCGCCCTCAAGATTTTTCAAAATCGATATTTTTGCATGGTTGTAAGGCTTTTATATACAAAAGCCCTCACCCGAATTAAGACCAAATCAGCTTCCTTATGGGTAAACAGAACGATTTTATAATTTAACGTCGCCGGCGACGTTAAATTCGGCAGATGACGAAAATGGCGTTTAACACAAGAACATGCACGCCGTATGCATGTTTCCCACGCTATGCACAGTATGATCGGTCTATTATAACCTTTGCTTTGTGGTTTTAATATCAGTGAGTACGAGTTAAATATATTCATGTAATATACACATTTGTTGATTAAAGTTATGGAAAACTTAAAAGTTGGCCTACAAATTACCTGGATGTCTTTATCCTCATATCAATGTCCCTATCTGTTTTGGGGTATGTTATTTAGCTATAACACCTTATTTTCAAAATTTGGAGTAAATAGGTAAAATTATATATCATTTTAAAGCTCTTGCTGAGAGAAAACCAATGGTACCTTTTTCATTGCCATACTCCATACGGTTTTGGAGTTATGGATGTTTAAAGTTTGCAATTTTTCATTTTCGCGTGCCATTTATTTGGATGATTTATGAATTATAACCCTTTATGAGTTTGTATTGTTGCATTTTTTCTTCGAGTAATGTTGAAATACATATCATTTTAAAGCTCTTGATGAGAGGAAGCTAGTGGTACTAATTTCATCTCCATACGGTTTTGGAGTTATGGGCGTTTCAATTGTACATTTTGGTGAATTTTGCATGCCGTTTATTTTCATAATTTACAAACGAACATTCTTAAGCTTGAGGTTTTTCAATCTTTCATCAAAAAAAGTTGAAATACATATCATTTTAAAGCTTTTGATGAGAGAGAACAAATAGTACTAATTTCATTGCCATACTCTTCCCTTTTTTAGAATTATGGGTATTTGAATTTTATGATTTCTTAATTTTCGCATTCTATTTATTTCGATCGATGATTTACGTGTGACCCTTTCTGAGTTTGTGTTGTTTAATTTCCCTTCAAAAAATGTTAACATGCATATAATTTCAAAGCTCTTGATGACGGAAAAGTAATAACACCTTTCATTTAAGGTTATGGAGTTACGGTTATTTTAATTATATTTTACTATTTATGTTCCTTCCCCCCCCCCCCCTCGAAAGTTTAAGACGACAAAGCTGACAAAAGTTTTGGCCACATTATATGGGTTAGATTATAAGTGTCATGAATAAAAGTAAAGATTAAGATAGAGAAAAAGATATTAAAAAAAAAGAAGAAAAGCAAAGAAAAATACAAAATGAATGACCCCTAATGACCTTGTTCCATGACCTTAAAATTGGATTGCAATCAAAATCGACCCCACCCTCCCAAGTTTTCCATGTCCATACACCACGTTTAACTTACCCCTTTGACCTCCATTGTGACCTTGAATTACCCTGATGACCTTTGATCCACTAACCAATACCACCTCGGTCTTCACGGTCAACAGGCACCCACTCACCAAGTTGCGGAATTGGCGACCATCGGTCTCAGAGAAACCAACTTTTAACCTTACACCGCCTATCCCCATTTTGGACCTCATTGACCTTGAATTCCCCGATGAACTTTGTCCACTAACCATACCAACTAAACCGGTCTTCGGAAGGTCAAGGGACCCCCACCCACCAGTTTCGAACAGCGCGACCCTCGGTCTTCTGCGAACATAGACCGCGGTCAGAACAGACAGACAGACAGACCACCGGGATTATTATAAGATGAGTAAGTGAATAGCTTTTTATAAACCACTGGCACTGGCCCCCAAGTGGGAACATTTTACTCAGACAAATGAAACATCCAATTAGAACCACACAGAATCCCATTGACAAATGTCACATTTAAGCATTACATTAGTGTAAACCGATCACCGGAGGGTTCTGAATCGCCGCCCGATTTTAACCTTTTCGGATCACTGGATCCGAAATCGGCAAAAAATTCCCCTCCCTAACCTGGCTCAAGAACCAGATCCCAACAGTTACTACAACCTGAAAAAACGGCAAAAACTCATTCAAACTCACCTTACCTGCCAAATGAAGACCTTATGCCAAGTTTTTTGATTTAATATACTCAATCTGCATTAGCACCAACTTGAGTCTCAGACAAAATTCCACAATACTAGATAGCAACAAATATGTAGCGTCGCGTGTTTTTGGCATTCACAAGTTTTAATTTACATGAATTCACATGTCGGCAGTATCGGGGAATTTCCCGTTAATTCTTGATGAGATGAAACCACGTTCCTGATTGGCTGAGTTATTCTTTTCATTTTATTTAAAAATTTTCTGCAAGTTTGTTGAATAAAATTTTTGTGTACAAACTTTTAACACAGGGTCATAACAACCTATTCAGGTTTTATCATAAATTTATAAAGGGTATGTGATGTTTTTCATTGTTACTTTTATCCAATCCGGAGCAATATCTAGAATCTTTCTAGAAATACACAAACTTTTCAACCCATCATTCATTGGCGCGAACCCGGAAGTCAACTAAACAAAATATGGCTATCGAAATGGCGATCGACAATTGAAGGCTTGCGCAATCACCTCATCACTCTACGCCTAAAAACATCTTTCAATGTCAAAAATGGACAGATAGACAACTCTCAGGATATAATAAACATCGTTCATGAATGTTTGGAGGAAGAAGTGGACAAATACTCAGCAAGTGGAGCATACGTACCTGTTGTCGTCATGTCAGCGAGACATCTTTCTAGCAGGAGGAGCTGGTGGGGTAACACGGTGAATTTTTCATAGTTGTGGAATAAGAAATCCAGAATTTTGAAAGATGTTAAGGTATGCACCATTGCTGGAGATCAACGTCGCCTAAATAAAATAGTAAAAACGAGACTCCTATAAGAATTTCCCTATGGCAATATAGAAGTAAAGTGTTTGCAGATGGCCGCTCCAATCCAGGATGAGTATGTGTTTGGTGCTGTCGAGTTACCAGAGGCGCCTAGTCTGTAAGAGCACAAGACAGCAATGGAGAAGCAACAAGGCTGGTGGCTGACACACAAGGTCTATACGTGACCTGTGGAAACGCTCATAGACCTGATACTCTACATGTTTCTAAAGGTGGCAATATAATCTATTGTGCTCTTTTTTCAGATGCTGAAGGAAGTCGGTGGATCTACTGTCTGGGATTCTATTATCATCTGAACCTCATTAAATCACTCTTCAGCCTGAACCCTCCTCCTTTGTTAACTCCCCTACGTGTACTTATGGTATTGACTTAAGTGGTGTTATAGCTAACTACTACAATATTTTGTGTGATGTTGTGAAGTGACTTTGTGAACTAAGTTGTATTAACCAATTACTACTACTAGTACTACTACTCTTCGGATTGCTCCACATCATAGGAGGAATTTTCCAACAACCACACAACATTGGCTGCCCGTCCGATGCAGAGACCAATGTGATTGAGGGAGTATCAATGAGCTCAGAAAACCTGGAAAATTTTTTTTTTCCAGTTTCTGTGTAAAACTGTTCGCATTTCAAGTAGATTGTACTTTTCTGTACTACAATTTCATTCATACTGTAATTGATCATAATAGCGTGTAATTAACAAAGTTCAGAGAGCAAATTTTACAGTGTACAGAAACACTGTGTCAAATCACACGGTTCACTGACATCGCCATAGAATCGGTATCTGTAATCGTAATCGGCGATCAACCTCAAACATGATCGAACGTCGATTCAGAAGCAATGTGATCGGTTCTACACTATTACAATCTCAATCACCAATGATTTAAAATAACATGATAATTGTGGATTTTAATAATTAAATTTCATTATATTTTTTTTTATTTCCCCCTGATTTTCCACCCCCCCCCATCCCTGGTATACCCCCATCACTGGTACCCCCATCATCATCCCCTCTGTGGCATCTCTCACTTCACCCTTTGGACCATTCCCTTCATATTCTAAAATTTTAAGTAGAAATTCATTAAAATTATATATGGCCTTTCAGTAGATACATATTTTTGACTGTGCATGCAATTTGGATTTTTATGTCCAACACCTCTGACATTGAAAACACCACCAGTACCAGGCGGTGAAGGTCATTAATCTAGCAGTTCGGTCCACAGCGACCGCTTCTTGACAGGCAACACAATTGTGTTTATGCGCATGCGCATTTATCAATTAAGCTGCTAAGAGAGCGCGTGGCTTCTTCAATCAGCTATTAAAAACTACGCGCGAGTACGATCTTCACACGCTATTCCGCAATCTCTGGCGTTGTAACCGCCCGACTTCATAGACTTGTGCTCATGCATTGATTGTATGTAAACAGTAACATAACAGCATCTATTCAAGTTCCAATTTTATCTTTTGACTTTTCTGATTTTGTAGGCATTCAAAAATTAGTGGAGAATGGTGCATTTTGACTATTGTAATATCATTTTCATCTTATTTAGATTAGTTTGTCAAGCATTTTTATAAATTTTAGAAGATTGAGGCAAGTAACACATCATGGTATCTGGGATCATTCAACTACAGTACTAGTATTAGCCAGTAATTGGGATATAGATGTTGTGTTGTAGTTTTGTGAAAGTCAGAGTCCTCTGGGGTTCATTGAGTCCGAGTCCGCAGGTCTGAGTCTGCGGGCGATCCGAGTCCCTTGCATGGGGCCCTGAGGTTTGAGTCCATGGGACCCGAGTTCGAGTCCACTGAGCATGAGTACAAGTCTGAGTGACCCGGACTCGCCAATTGAGTCCTGACGGGTCTGTCTGTCCTAAACTCCACATCGTAGTACGTCACGCCCCGCGTCACGCGCAAATTTCTTGCACCCGATTGCTTCAAAATCGTGTCATACAGGCTTAAAGAAACCCTGAGCGGAATGTTCCAGACACCCAGATGTCATGTTCACAAAGGTAAAGGTAAGAACCGAAAACAATACAGGGTTGGGGGCTATCTACACGGGACCAGATCCGCAGCAATGTATGTGTACTTACTAAAAAAAACTTCCAAGAATCCAGATGTTTGTGAACGTTCGTTGACTGTCTGCACGATGCACATTTCATGCCATTACAGCCTGATTGTTGCGACAAATCAGATCTATATCGCCTAAGTGCGTGCACGTCAGTGCGAAATGGAATCGCGCGTTATTAGGTGTGACACTGTTTCATGCAATAGAAAACCCCGCGATAGAATCGTGTTTCCAGTCCGCATCCCTTATTTCCGATCTCAAGTTGTGATGGTGACGTCACTGTGCGCGTTAGGTTTTGGCACCCTAGAAACTCACGCGCTGGCCTGTCCATTGCAACAACACACTCACGTGAATAAAGGCAGCACAATCGACATGCTAAAGCGAATGCAGAGTCACAATCATTACTATACGTCACCCTCAATGACTCGAGACCGAACAGAGTATAAAAACGCTGTGTGGGCTGTGCAGTGTGCATAACACTAACTTCCTATGGATGTAATACACCATGCATGCATGCAAAAGCCACTGGCCTCATTGATCCGCTCGTGTAGATACCCTGTAAGTGGGTGTGAGCTTATAGGACCTTTTTGAGACAGAAACCCATGTAACATGGTATATGGTACTACTTTGGAACTAGTAAGTAGCCTATGTTTACAATCACGACAATACCAATAACGTGATCATCACATCATCAGTGCATGCCAAGCATAGCCCCGCCTTGCTTCAATCACAATCGCAACTAACCGGCTCGCTCGCAATGGGTGCCGAGCTTAAATATATAGTTCCATCTCTGTAACAAACTCCCCTACGCTACTTTCACTTCTTCGCATGCAAACCACTACTTGTGGTCTGCTGAAGGAAAGATGAAGGCAACGGCAACATATTGAAAACTAAAATCCCTAAATATTCAAATTTCAAGGCTTTTTTTTCCTCAAATTTCTTCTATCTAACATCTTTTTTGGAATGAGAATGGGTATGAATCTTTAGTATCTTCTGGCCACCATCTTAAATTCTGCACCTTTAACCTGCGGTTTTTATCCGTTTAACCGTTGCCGAATTCGGAGCCTGTGGCATAATACCTAAAGTCTTCCAGAAAAGTTGCTAAAAATAGCGTTTTCTAGATATATGCCAAAGGTGTAGAGGTCTGTTGGTAGATTAAATGTAATTGAGATGGCCAAGTGAGTCGATTTTAGCGGATATGTCGCCCTTGGTCTAACGTATATTTCGCACCTCTAAATCCCAACTTCAGTAAAGAAACATTAATGACCGTCTTCGCCCGCCTGCATGACACTCCCATAATGGGGCATATACCTCACTATCATGCCTAAATGACTTTGCAATATTAAGTAAATTGTCAAATTGGGTTCATAAAAGTCTTCTTGAAGGACCAAATTAACTTGATAAATCATTTTTGCAATTTTGTATTCATGTAAATCAGCATCAACTTTCCTGTCCGCCCACCTTTGGCGGCTACCCGGCGCCAATGCAAAGTCGCAAACACCGCATATTTAATTTCAATCACCTTGGCTCCGACGAACATTCATGAATCCGGCATAGCGGCAAAAAGCGACAACCTTCGTTGCCGTAAAACCTTACCTCACTTTGCTTTTTTTACACTCCAACTCCAGAAGTGTTAAAATCAAAATGACTCCACAACGTGCACTCGATTTAACTTCGCTTTCAAGCTTCAAGTTCGTAATTTGCCGTATTGGAATGTCGAAAAACGATAGAAAACTTTGCTCAAAATCACCTGTATGATAGGGCTGATATCGACAAGGCTGTTGTCGACACGGTTGGCGACAATTCACTTCCTCCCTGCAGGCGACAACGATGGAAATTTGTCGACAACAAATATTCAGGAGGAGCCTTATCACTTTTGTAACAGCCTATTCAGCATCAAAATAATTGGTAATTCAACTGCCTATTGACTTTATGGAATCTTGAATATTTAAAACCATACTTTTTTCTTCACCCCCAGAACCTGTATCAATAAGGAATTCCTAAAGCAATCTATCTGTGAACCTAAGTTTTTGTTTATATACATTACTAAATAGCCCAATGACCCCCCCAAAAAAGAATTTGCCCACTTTTTGCGTAGAGAATGGTTAAATAAGTTCAACCACCTCCCAATGCCAGGCTACACAGTGTGGACGTTGAAATAGTCAAAGTGAGGTTAATTTGTTTCCATACAAGTGCTATCATCTAAACCTAAGTCTTTTGTGCTATAAATAATAATAAAAACAAAATTGAGATGGCATTCAAAAGATTGATTGTCGACAATAGTCGCCATCGGGTTTTATGATTCACCACATGTCGACAAGAAAACACAAACCGATAATCATCTCTCTACTAGGATGATGATAATTTAAGCTCCATCAACTATGTTTCGTCATCTGTGACGTTTTTTCCAACAAATTGCACCTGATGACCTCCTCTTAATTATTTTCGGGCACACAATTTGTGATGTCCTTCATATTGGGGTCCGAGGGCACTTCTAAGTCAGATTTTACTTTCGGCAACGATGTTCATACCGTTCACCGGAAAATACCGCTCCCCCCCGAAAACCGCATTTCTTTCGGAAATACGACTTGCAACAAACTCTACTTCTTAACTGAAAGATTGATATTTCTCTACAAATTTGGGTACGTTTTTTATATACTAAATTTATGGCGTTCAATCACTACATTGCTAAAGAGATGGTAATTAACGTGGTGGCACAATAAGAACTGTGTTAAGTGACGATGTCTTGTGAACGCTATTTATTTTTAATGTGAAAAATATCTCCTTCTCTCTTCTTTCCAATGAGCCTAGAGTAGATATCATTTTAGAAGCAAATTGAGAAATTTCATTCTTTCAAATTTCCATATGTTTTGTGAAATGTGCCAGTGGCCCGCCTGAATTAAATTAGCCTAAACTAAAGCCTAAACTAGTCGTAGTAGTCTTTTATTTCAGTACTTTAGAAAGAACACGGGAAGACTTTTGGGGGATGAATTTTGGTATTGTGCCCCACCCCAATGTATCAATCCGGCACCTCCGGAATAAACTGCATGTTGAAGGATTGTGGCAGAATACTGAATTAACTCCAAGCAAATTACTGAATGCCTACTGTGCCTTTAAGTTCAGCATCCGTAAACATGGGGTTTAATTCGTTAACGTTTCTGAATTTCGTAGGGTTTTGGACAGAATACTAAATTCCTCATTTCGATTCGAACAACGGAAAAACCGCAATGTTAATTACGGGTGCCGAATTTAAGTGTTGGCAGATATAAATTCCATCCCTAGAATCCGGGCCCCTAGATTTTAAACCTGCCCCTCCTACGTTATATCAAGAAAACAATAGGATTTGCAAAACCAGACGATTCTTTGGCGTAGAGGCGGCGCCATATTGTTTTGGAATTCTTTCTACATATACCAATCGGTAAATAACCCCTAATCCGGAATAGCTAAACAAAAGAAAATAGGGATAATTAAAGAATCACTACCCCGATCCTCAGCCTCAAAATAAACCCCAGGCTCCAAGGGGCTTTATTATTACCATTAATCTTTGATCCAATAATAAAGCAATAAACATCAGAGAAGATGTAAGGATTAGATAAACAATGTCAATAATAATATTTTACTAAAATCGAAAGCAATTCATTTCACTCATCAGTCCCCCTCCTCACAAACACTGGTGTTTCATATGCACCGGGGGGGGGGGGGACTTGTATTCAAAGGTGGATCTGATGCGTGAACATGGACGTCCAAAATGCACCCTAAACAAGTATAATTTCCACCGACTAAAAAATAAATCCTAAACAAGTATTTTGTCTGATTTTGCTACAACGAATGACGTATTTTTTGTAATTATTGTCCACCCGAAAACATTTATAAGCAATGCCTTGTGCGTTGTTTAATATCCCTTTATTATCTTGCTTTGCTTTACAATAATTTTGATCTCTGCTTAATTGAAAGTAATACACGTACATCACAATTTCAGGGATAAACACATACCCTTTTTCCACATTTTTGCTGTTTTTGACACCCTAAATCAATGTAGCGGGTACATCGCCTGTGGAAAAAGATACCACCCTTTTTACGCGTTTTTCTTGTTCAACGCATCATATCCACCTTTGAATACAAGTTTCCCCCCCTCTGATCCCCCCCTGGCATTTTCCTTACGGCAAACGGGTGGTGTGGATGTCAAAGTAATAATTGTTATTTATTGCTCTACACGGGGCAGGAAAGGTGTGATTAAAAAGTATAGACTAAGCTGACTCAGTAATTTCAATTGATATCATATAATTTAAATTGGTATCATATTCATCATGTTTCGCAGGTTTTCAAGTTGCCACAAGTGGAAAAACACGGTTAAACCGTGTTTTTTTTTCCTCCAAAGTTTGGCAAAAACACCTCACATTTTCTCCACCAAAACACTTTATTTTGTACAAAATATAATCATGAAAGTAAATATAAATGATATAAATAAAAGTGATCTGATTTTTTGATTACATTTTTGATTACATAAAAACGCATATATAGAAGCCCTTCTTTTACAGATTAAAGATGTAACGTAAATCAATGAAAAAAAAAAAAAAAAAAAATACAAACAAACGTTAAAATGGCGGCCATTTTGAATTTATGCAAATTAGGCACCATTCCTCTAAAAATTAGCTTTGGGGACCGAAAGATTTGGAATCAGCATAAAATTTCCGTATAGAAACACTGTTCCAATTGCTTTTACTCCAAAATGCCTTCGTTATGCTATAGGAAGCACTTTTTTGAGAAATGGAACCAGTCTAACGGTGGTGGTGGATGGTTCAAAGTAATAATTGTTATTTATTGCTATAAGGGGCAGGAAGGTGTGATTAAAAGTATAGACTAAAGCTGACTCAGTAATTTCAATTGATATCATATAATTTAAATTGGTATCATATTCATCATGTTTCGCAGGTTTTCAAGTTGCCACAAGTGGAAAAACACGGTTAAACCGTGTTTTTTTTTCTCCAAAGTTTGGCAAAAACACCTCACATTTTCTCCACCAAAACACTTTATTTTGTACAAAATATAGTCATGAAAGTAAATATAAATGATATAAATAAAAGTGATCTGATTTTTTGATTACATTTTTGATTACATAAAAACGCATATATAGAAGCCCTTCTTTTACAGATTAAAGATGTAACGTAAATCAATGGTCAGATTTACCTGGTAAATTATGTTAAATGATGTGGAAGTGCTACTGGTTACTTTAACAGTTATAATTGTACAGTAATTCCTACTTCCAATATCTGTGCATGTGTTGTTTTTTCTTCACTTTTACTTGAAAAAGTGTTTTGTCCAAGTGGAAAAAAGTTAAAACTGTATCATTCTTTGCGACGATTTCAGTCAAAAAGATTTCTTTCTTACCAAAACAATGAATTGGGCCTCAAAAGAAGAAATAAAACAAGCAAACAAACGCTCTTAGAAAAAAAAGTGAAACTTAAAAACTTTTTTGTAGAACTTTAAAACTTTAAAATTAATCCTTAATTAATAATTCAAATACCAACAAATGTTCTTTGTATGTAGAACAAAACTTCTCACGGCTTTTTATACTGCAATGAAATAAGGTCGATTTTTTATGAAAACTGCATTTCCGGATATTTTTTTGTCTTTGGTAAATAAAACTTTTTGAACAACGTTTTATTGGAACAAAACGGTAGTATTTTGGTAAGAGTCGTTGAGCTGCATTTGGGCATACATATGGTTTGTCATGCTATTATCTTTTCTATGAGATATTTGCCTTCAAACATCGAAATAACAGAAAATTGATGTCCAAAACACAACATCAAAATTAACAACAAAAAAAACAAAACAAAAAAAATACTCAGCAACGCGACTGCAGTTTGAAAGAGTGTTTTGTTCAGCCCGTGCACAATGACTATTACAAAGCCAAAACTTTTTTCAAAAAATAGCTGAGACCTTTTTAAGTTTATTACCCGTTCACATTTCTCAGCAACTAAACAAGCTATTTGAATATTGATCAAAAGTGGCACTGGTAGACACTCATTTTCAAAAAAAAGAAAAAAAGAAAGAAAGAAAATATACATATATAAACTTTCAATCAAATACATCTTATAGTCAATGTGAGATATGTAAAATAGTCAACAATATTTATACGTTATTATCTATTGCGTTATCGTTTATTACGTTGAATGTGTTTTATTTACATCAACTATAATTTGGTCATGGAATTAAATTATATGGTGTGAATTAAATGCATCTTTATAAAAATAATTAAAAGGTATCTTAATTTCTTTATTATGAGGACTAGTTTTCAGGCAAAATTAAATAAGCTTCAATACTCAAGGATCAAGGATAACGTAATAAACTAAACAATTTCGGAGCGTATTTCTTGAGTTCAATTCTATCGACTAGTGGATCTGGTGCCAGGAACTACACTTCTTCCAAATAGGGGTCTTTGGGTGATAACATTTTCAAACAATATGCGGTATTTAGGTGATATTAAAAAATAGTACGGGGTCATTGGGTGAGCATATTGACTTAAAATATTTCTCCAGATTATTTATGCTCCAGGACCATACGGTTCTGGACCATACGTTCCAGGAGCAGAATTTCGGGCCAAAATCTCATACAACGGTCTCGGCAACCTGTCCTCCGCTACCGTATCAGCTGAACTGACTGGAACTGACCTAATCGGATATTGTGTCCCTCAGCGATGTGAAATGTCTAACGCCAAATTTGATTGGTTTTCCTGTAATTGCCCGGGGTTATTGTAAATTGTATATA
>JAMKCH010032098.1:0-16352 GCA_023653785.1 Ophioderma brevispina | reverse complement strand
CGTCCCCCCCTACATCCCCCTGTTACGCACTGTCATTGACTAATAATGTTAAGAAATATTATCAACAAAGGTTGGTACCCGATTGGTTATGGTTACTTTAGAAAAAAGCAAAAGGTTATTAAGATTTAGAGCAGTAACTCAATGGCTTTGCTGCTGTTGGACGTGTAGCATTGTACAACGGGGTTCAATATGGATTTTGGCGGTTTCCATAATTTACCAAAAAGTGAGATGATCTACTTGTTACAGAACCTAATTCAAAATCTCACTAACTGCTTTTCAGTTTTAGTTCATGAATGGTCACTGGCTGATTATCTTGGGATCAGGCAGAGCGGTGGCGTCACCACCCCAAACAAACACACACCCACACCCACACACACAAATCACACATAAGGTGCAAAAGGTCGACGTTTTGTTGATTTTGTCCAGAAAAATGGTCCAAAGTGTAGAGAAAATTGACAAGGGAAAGTCCACATTTAGGATGAAGAGATGGTCTAAAAGGAACATTTTAGGTGGGTAGTCTGCTTTTACAAAAAGTCCACATTTTCAAAGTCCCGCGCCCCCTAAACAAGGAGTTCAAAAAGTAATTTGATAGGTCTAAAAGTACCTCAAAAAGTATCGCTCTGATGGAAGGAATAATTAAAAACATCACTTATATAGTGAAAACTAACCGGATAACTAAGTATACTAACTTTTGTCTCTGTAGTGCGCAATCGTGGTTGTCACGGTTTAACAACAATTTCATCCAGGGATTTGGTATTGTGACTACATCAACCATTTTCTCTTGCACATTTTCATAAAACAACAGTTTACTTAGCCATGGGCATAATAAAAGCAATGGGGTAGTGTGGGGTCACTATTTAATTGGTGCAAAAACATGCGGCCTAACTCTTGCTTTGGGCAAGACTGGAGTTATGAATAACGGCAAACTTATGCATGTCCCTAATTAGCTTATTTGCATATAATTAAACAGCAAACAACAGCTCAAGTAACAAAAAAAAATATCATAAACAACATTCCTATGAAATTTGCCACATTTTGTACCACGGTCGATATACTTGGGACGTGTATGGACCGCTTTTGACATTGACCTCGTGTTAGTGTCACTAAAGGTCAACGGGAAAATGGCAACATCGTTTTTCTGAATAGTCAGAAGACACAGTGAATACATTTATGTGGTTGCCAACAATTAACATTGAACTTCATTAAAAGCACTCCTCTGGAGAAATAGTTCCCTCCACTAAGTGTTGATTATCATTCCTGAAGATAGAGCTGTGGAACAAATCGCCCTTTCCTGAAATACACAGGGTCAATGAAATTTCTATATGTGGGTCAATGGAGGGCATTTTTATGACATTAAAATACCTACAGACTTTAAAACAGCAAACACAATATGTAAGTAAAATTACATAAAATATTCAATGTAAGTATTCTTGATAAAACTCTTTTTTGAATGCCAATAGGATGCGACATTTTATGGGAAAGAGCCTTTAGAGCGCAATTTTTAGAAAAAAGGCATTTTCAAGGAAAAACGAAAGGCGATGTGAGATGAAAGTCTGCATAGCTGATTACTTCATACTCCAAAAACATGGTATTGCCAACCAAAAGTAAGCAATTGAACAAAAATTAATTGAGCTATGGTAAAATCAATTTTTTGACAATTTTTTGCCATTTCGATTAGTTAATGGGGGTTGGGGCAATCTGGTTTTCGCACTTTTTTTATATTTTTTCTTCAAACGTGGATTAGCGAGGGTGATGTGATAAAATTCATCAACTCAGACTGTGTTCGTGTGATCTGAAACTTTTTCACCTTCTATTAAACAATCGTTACAGTAATACAGACAACCGATTTGGGCATTTGCTGGGTGTGTGAGAGTTCGGTTTCTGGGTGTTCCCTAGGGCGGTATACTGCCGTCTAAAAAATTGGTTACAATCGAACCAATTTTTTTTCAATATTATATTTCAACCATAAGTAGTCTTTTTGTACATCACTTAAAGAAAAAAAAAAAACTAGGCATTCCAGTATTTTTTGTGTCTCTCATTTACTTGTTCATCGAGAGACTGCGGAACACAAAACCGAGTTTGGCCACTTTATGTTGAGTGGAAAACGTTGAACTAATTAAACTACGTATTAACGTTTGAACAGATATGAAATTCTTTAAAGGGGGTGGCCCGAATTTAAAGATAGAAGTTTTCAATCTTGATAGATTTGGCCTTCACTCCAAAAACCCGTTCGGAAAGTTTCACGCCGAAATTTCAATCCGTGTGATGCGAGAGCTTAAACATGATTTTCAACGCTTCCATGATTCTGTGTAAAATTAATATTGGTCGACCAAATGGGACATATTTCACTCAATTAACTCCAAACCAACACATCCTTGCACTAAGATTCACAGGTAATGGGAAAAATAGTTAGCTTTCTGTCTGACACCAAAATGTTTTGGACCACTGCCGTAAATCAGGGGCTTCTGGGAACGAGGCTATTAGCGATCGAGCCATGGACTTTAAAAAATGACTTAATTCTTAATAAACTTTAAAGATCCGAAAATAGTTGCGTAATGGTGGAAATTATATTCAGTAAGTTTGGCTTTAAGATGAAGTGTATAACATTCGACATACCGTGTGTGTTAGAAGAGAACCATGACAGTACAGAAACATGGAGGACAGAGTTTTATGGTCTTGAAGGTATAGTGGAAGTGCAAATTCCCTACCAACCACCTTGAACTTTGCTAAATTCAAAGTCTGTTGACTCAACAATCAGTTGATGCACAAAGATAGTGAAATATTTTAACCATTTCTTTGCATTTGGAAGGTTTCTTTTGATTGTAATATATTATTCTGCATGATTTTAACAAATACAATTTTTGTAATAAATCAAAGCTCCATTTTTATGACGTGCCAATATTTTTTTGTTGGTCATATTTATGAAAAGACGAATTTATCATTGAATGATTATGGCTATAAGCTTGTGTCGAGAAAACTGGACTTCCTTTCGTTTACTTCCTTATTTAAATCAGTGTTTGTTTTCTTTTGTCAAGTTGCAATCTTTTGTGAGCTTCAAAACAGCAGCATGGAATCATGCGGGAAACAATTTGCCCGTCCATAAACAGTGGCACCAAAATCGATTGGTGTATAGCACCAAATTGATTATATCTATGGGGATTGACCAAAGCAAATAAAATGAAGCAAACACTATTGGAAAGCCGTGTCTTTGTTCTTATGCCAATAAGAATGGCTTATTTTGAAATTTAATATTTACCATTTTTTTCTGATTGTACCACGTTAATATTTTAACCATTTTTTCTGATTGTACCACTTTAATATTTAACCATTTTTTCTGATTGTACCACGTTCTTGAGACCGGTGTGAAGCAGATATTAGTCCGGCGGGAGCCACAGTCCGGGGGGTCCATATACGACAACGGAAGTAAAGCGTGAAACTAATGTTGCGTGCAGAGTCAACTGAATCGATTTTGCCACTATTGTTCACCCTTGAAGGTGGACTATGAGTCCGGACGATAATACTTCTACGCCGGCTGTATGTGTCGGAATCCTCTTCAACATCAGACCACAGGGCGCAATTTAATTCACTTATTACTGTGTCCCAAAAAAACCGCAACACTTTGGTGGCAGGCACCATACGTTTGAACAAAAGCACATGACTACTTATTATTTGTTGTAAGGTAAGATTGGAATGTTAGCGAATACCCCTGAAAAGTTCATAAGGTAGAGTTATACTTTTTAAGAATGACCCAACAATGTGAAGGAACACGCAGAACCGTTTAAAAAAAATGCGGAGCTTGGTAACCACAAATGGCAATGAAGAAAACATAATGGCAAAAAACAAACAATATGAATTGCAATCAACTTACTTGCCTACTTGCCCAAAGTCTTGAGAACAACTTCTATGTCAAATGAATGGCATTTACATACTTATTACCTAACTGATAATGATAAAAACATCAAATTATTGGGGATAATATACGTTCAAGGTATAAAACTATGAGTAAGTCAAGACCAAACTACAACATTGCCATAAATGAAAAGGCGGTTAGGCTGCACTTGCTTGTATGAAACTATGTTACACTCTCAACTTATGAGAGTAAAACCTATGTTTCACCACCAAAACTCAATACAATATCAGTATATTAATTCTGCATAATTTTGGGTTAAAATAACTCTTGTGCTGCCGTCACAAAATGATGTGAATGATTAGCTCTAATCAATGTCTGGCTTATTTGCGACAATATCCCAAACTGTAGTTTTCACCTATTTTTCTTCCATAGAGCCTGTAATTTAGAAGAGGCGCTTTAAATCTCATTATTATTATTATTATTTTATTTTATTTTATTATTGTTATGGCAATGGAAACATGCATATGTTAATATCTGTTGCCGTAGCTGTCTTTAAAAAAAAAAAAGAAGTATGGTGGTTAGTACTTGAGATTCATATTGGTGGTTTCTGGGCGCAAAATGTGCAGTGCCGTATTTGTATAGTTAAAAGCGCCTCAATTTGGTTAGATGGGTCCTGCAGGTTACTTGATTCCTGGGGTCATATCTTAAAATTATTGACTCTACCTTATGAACTTTTCAGGAATATTAGCTACCGTACCATCTTACATTACAAAAGGAATACGTAGTCACATGCTCAGTTCAAAACTTATGGCGCCTGCCACAAGTGTTGCGTTTTTTTGGGACACACGTATAGTAATAGATATTCTTACGAGTATACAAATAATGAATGTTTTTCATTCGTGCCATTGTGATAAGAATACTTTCATGAGTTGAAAGATGACATGGTGGTCTTGTGGAAAACGCAGGACTCATGATCATTGCCCGTTAAAATGGTGAGTTCAAGCCCCACTGTTAGTCAACGTGTATGTGTCCCAAGGCAAGATATTAATCTCAATTGCACAATTGAATGATAGGATTGTGCGCATGAGTTATGCTGCCGGGGAAAGTAATAATAGTCCGGCAGGTATCATAGTCCGGCTCCATAGACGAAAACGGAATAAAAGTGAAAGACTAAATGTTACGATGACGAGTCAACTGAATGGATGCCCTATTGTCGCCATTGTTTCCGGAATGTGGGCCCGGGGATCATATCTCCTGCCATACCGGCTTAGGTGAAGCGAAATAATTGTGACGATTTCGAGGCAGCGTAATAAATAATAGGCAACAGCGCTTTTGTATATTTGTGATATATCTCCATTATAGTGACCATGTCAACGACAGAATATCAGGCTTATCCTTGAGCTTGACCACGTTTAACTAGGACTAGGCTAGCCTGAGTTATGCAAACAACCCATGGGCCTAAGCTAAATGTTGACTTACCTTCTTCGTTGCTTATCACTTGCTATATTCATGCAATAGCACTGATCCGAATACATCTCCATTATATTTGGTGCCTATCATTTTTTTCCGAATGGTCTTTATTCCGAAGGTCATTATTCCGAAAATAAACGGGGTCATTAGTCCGACAGCTTATTTTTCCGAGGTCATTATTCCGAAAAAGCATGAGGGTCATTATTTCGAAGGGTCTAGTTTCCGAAAATACTATGCGGTCATTTCTCCGAAGGGTCATTACTCCGAATCTAACATACCTCCGTAAATAACATAAGGGTCATTACTCCGAAAATAACATAAGGGCCATTATGCCGAAATGGATATACGGTTCGTTATTCCGAAATAAACATGACGGGTCGTTTTTTTCCTAAGGTCGTTACACGCTCCGAAACTAACAAGAGGTCATCACTCACTCCACAATAACATACGTCGTTTTCCGAAGGTCGCGTCAACTCCGAAAATAAAATAAGGGTCATCACTCCGAAAGGCACTACTCCTTTTCCTTCCGAAGGGGGCCGTTACTATCCTAAAAATAGGAAGGTCATCACTGTTTCCGAATACTTACTGTACTAACATCTTTGTACTAAAGATGGAATGTAGATTGTAATAGTGTCGAATTACTCATTATACTTTAATGCAAGTTAATATAGTCAAAATAGCAATCGAGGGTTTGAAAAATTTTGACCAATTAGGGGAACGTCGTTGTCGTTTGAATTTTGAGGTAAGTTGCAGGGATGCCAATAAAATTAACCTGTTACTTATTTCCATATTCATCATCATGTTTTTCTGTCCACTCCTGTTAGTAGCCACCATTTAAGTTTTATTCTTAAATTCCAACCTGGTTTTCGGGGCGACGTACTATTACAACACGGCAATTCATAAGGATGCTATAAAATGGGTGGAAATACTCATGTGAATTGTAGAGAAATAAAAACCCTAATTATAAAGATATTTTTGATGGAGTCAACCCCAAACCATTTTTTGCCTTATATTAAGCAGATCTTTAATAACTTAAGCACGATTAAACTCATTATCGATTAATAACAGAAAGATATTTTGGTTCCCATAAGCACGACGCTGTTGGTAATCATACGGTCGTACCCAATTTTATAAGGATTTGCTAAGAATGGATAGAAACATTTTTGTAAATTGAGGAACGTATTTAGTTAGCATTCAGGAGTTTTATAATATTTTGCCTAGATTATTAAAAATGTTTTATAACAGTGAATTTACAACCACTTTTTTTTTTTGCCCCATATCGTACAATATCAATAATTTAAAAGCTCGAATAAACTGCAACAATTTACATGAATCTTTCACGTAAAAAATTCCCTATGAAAGAGAGTTACATTAGCCTCGCCAACCAAACCCACGCCGGTAATTTTTAAAGACAAAGGTTGCAATTTGACCCCGAGTTGACTGCTACAAATGGGAAAAATATTTGAGGGATGGAAAAAATCAGCGGAAGAGCAAATGTATCGCTTCTATGGTAAAATATCGGATTAGTTTTGTTATTTTGCAAACGCAATCTGAACCCTTGGTTTATTTTTGCTGATACAAAAAAATTGTACGCAAATAACAATTTTTTGGTGACAAAATATTTTATCAACCATCACAATGACCCTAGATTCTAAAATTTGAATCCTGTAATACATTTTTGAATATCATTCATAAAATTGCTCGCGCTTATTATACAACTTGGTGTCGTACACGCGTGACCCTAATAGACGGCGGCCGTTACAACAGCAAAAGTATCAAAAAGTTTGACGGTCATAAGTTGTTAACAACATCTCCATGTGGAATTTCAGGCCCCCGCTAACGGCCCTGGGGATTTGCATCAAAATGGGGGCTCCAATCGTGTGGGGATGTTAGGGCATGCGAACTTTTAATTTTAGGTAGAAATGGTCAAAAGGTACATGAGACAAAAAAAGTAAATCACTTACATATCGCCTTTTAATCAAAATTTCTCAACCTGTGCGTACACTGCAAAAACTGGAGTGTTACCTTTAACACCATGGGTGTTAATTTTAACCCATCCCAGAGTCATACGGGGACCCACCACCCCTTGTGTTATTTACAACCAGATAGTGTTATATTAACACCAATTTTGGTTTACATGTATGCTACGACACTGCTTGGTGTTAATTTACACCCAGATGGTGGTTAATCTTTTTTAACCTGCGGTGCAGATTGACACTATGTGTACTTTAAAACACTTTCCTGGAGTCCATACGGGACCACTCCCTCTGGTGTTAAATTACCACCAAACTTGGTGTTAACATTATATGTTTAACGTGGGATATTTTAGTAAGAAATTAATTAATTCCGTATTTTGTTCTCTATTATAACTGCTTGCCCTCTAACAATTATAAATAGAAACCCCCACCTCCCTAATTAAATATGCAGCAACACCGAGTGGTGTTTAAATCCTAAAGTTCAACACCAGAAACTAACACCAACTGCTTGACAACGACCCTTGGGTTAATTTTAACACCCCAGTTTTTTGCAGTGTATACTCCCAGGAAAAAAAAAAAAACCAAAAAATTTTGAAGCGGATTGCGTGCTATTCTTTCAGTGTGCTATTTGGGGTCAAATTGGCCAAAACCTATAAATGAGTCATAATGTCTTTCCTTCTCAAGAATCAGAATGGGAATGTGTACAGTTTTCTTCCCAAGAACTATAATTAACTGAATCCGAGTAGTAGCATTTCACTTTGACACATTGTAGGTCAATGGCCAAACAGTTCAACTTTGGTCCAAAAGGTCAAATTTCAACAACGTCAAATTTGGTCCAAACAATAAAATAAGTCATACAATCTTTCCCAAATAGCTTAGGGAACACGAATTTCATATTTTTCTACTTCCAATGATAAAGTAAATAAATGTGCTAGCCTTTTCAATTAACACATTTCGGTGTTAAAATGTGCACAAATGTAAAATTACCAACTATGGTAATGCAGTCATAATGACCTCTTTTTCTAAAATACCAAGGAGACTATAATAGAGTCAGGAGCAGGGACCTGGGTCAAACATCGTCACCCCCACGACAGAAAGGTTTGACACATTTGGTAGTTAGTATAGACCCTCAAATCAATGCTAGGTTAGATATTAATTCTCAAATTGTGGGTCACTTTTTCAATAGGGCCAAATTTAAATTTTGTATCCGAGGTCAAACTTTTAAAATACCCTATCCATTTTGAATATGGTGCAATATGTCCGTCTAGTCCTTAGGATTTCGTCCAAAATGATAGTGTTGTCCCTCTCGACCATTACTTTTGGAGTTAGATGGTAAAAATGTTAAAAGGTAAAAAAAAGTCAATTACCATATGTACAGGGGTCACAATCAGATTTGCGTTAATTTTGGGTAAAAAAATGAAAGAAGTCGTTCATCTATCTTAACATGTGTCAAAATAAAGGAATATTGTGTAGTAATCTGCAATGCATAGTTATATGGTTATGCAGCAAAATAGTCATACGTGCAACATAATCCTTTGGCTTGACCTTCTTTGACCCTTATATCGGTAGGTAAACTTTAACATAAATCAAGCTATACTTTTTGGGAGTCCGCCTTTTCCGCAGACAAAATTTTTGCAAGATTTAAAATAGAATCAATTAACTTTTACTGTTGACCCCTGTACAAATTATATTGACCGTTTTATCATTTAGTATTTTTACAAATACTCCGAACCAATGGTCGTAAGTGTACAAACTGTACATGTTTGGAATCCTTATGACCATACGGACAATATTCACGGTTGAACCCTGTGTGTTACCTTAAATTGGGCCCTTTTGAAAACATGTGACACCACCATTGAAAGTCCTGGCCATACATACTAGCAATCGAAGGTCTCAAACATTTTTCTGTAGTGGGGGTAAACGAACTCCTGAAATAAGGCCCCTAAGATATTCTGCCTGCGCCTGCTCTAGGAGGTGAAATACAAGGTATTCAAAGTTAACCCATTTTTTGAGTCACATTGGGGCTAAAAGTATCCAAAATGAAATTCAATATTGAGGGGGGGATTGGATCCAAGATTTTGGTCAATATATGTCATAACATATCAACACTATGATTGACAAATTAATTAATGCAGCAATAATTGTCCCTTAAGGTTTATTGTTATCCATTACGTTACAACCGTCCCGTAATTAGGTATTGGCTATTCCCGTTCTATTCCAATTCTCAGATTCGATGGAATTTACCACAAATGGGTAATTAGCTCGATCTCCCATTTGTCAAATGTTAAACAGGTCAAAGGTCACATCAGATCACCAGAGTAACATTAAGAGTTTACAAATGCGTTGGCCATTATAATGCCTTTCGAAGGGGCATTGTTTAATAATTTTTATTAGTAATGCCCTCTTTTACGTTTACTCATAATACACTAAGATACAATTACTAAGAACGCATTCCTATAAAGCCCCGTCTTATGAAATTTGATCCAGTCCCACGCGACTAGCTATGATCCTACTCTTTCCCATTCATTGATACCGAATATGTACGAAATACCTAGTATGGCGTCAGAAATTACGTTTATCAGTCCGCGAGTCTGAAAATTGGTATTTTCCACAGAAAAAAGGCGGAATTAAATTCTATTTGCGCTAAAAGTTAGGATTTCGGATTTTTCATGCGGTTTTCATCTCTAAATGGTCGCAAATTCGAGTTTTCTACACACATAGAGTGTTTTAGATCATACTGTCATAATAATATTTTTAAAAAAGCACCAAATTTCCTCCTCGGGTGGCGATCACCCTTATCTACCCGTCGACTTGACGGCATATAACCCTACCACGGGTGAAGGTATATACCTTCACATTTTGTTATCGTTCATGACCAGAAATGATGAGAGAATATTATCCTAAAACAAAGCTTCTTCCGAAAGCATTTGGCATTTTAGCGCACCACAGCAAAGTTCACTAGGGATGGTAACCACCTATCCTGGGTAAGTCGAGGGTTAATGCATAATTATGCAAAATATTCTCCCAATTTTATTTTAAAACTGCACATTAATATTCTAATTGCATGTGAATATTTATTTTAATTTTGTTGAGTATATTATTTTTAATTTTGTAGGTTTTCAACAGGTCAGCATGATCTTTTGGTAGAGAAATACCCCGACATGGGGAAAACATTCACAGCCCCATTTTTTGCGGCCTATTCAGTATGGTTTATGAGCCATGTGATCCCCACCCAGAACGGGCCACTTTGTGATATTTTAGCCGTTCATATTGATCAACCCGTCCAAAATGAAAACAGAGCAGCCTCCCTCCATATCCTTGATAGATCATTGCGTGTAACACAACATATACTTAACGTATCAAAAAAAAAAAAGCTTATATGCCTAGACTAATTCTCATAGGAATAAATGATTTAGCCATTTTACCATAAAATACCAGATATTAGGAGAAATATCAATTTGCATGTGAAAATTCAGGAATCAACTTATTATACATGACATGTGGTCCTTTGTGTTCATCCAGAACACGAATAGTTCCAAGACATTGTTATTTTTAAGTTTGATTGTTAATGTATTTTGTTTTATCAATATCTAAGTTTCGGGGCTCTTCTATTGTATAGCCCTTAGAAATATAACGTATCACGGTAAAAATGTAATTAAAAAATATTAAAAAATGTAATTCAGCTTATTAGAATGTCGGGTAATTTGTGCCCCTTTAGCGTTACCGATATCTGAAAAAATCATGAACTCCTGGCCCTATGTCTACAGTTGTCACCAAAAGCATCTCGGCCTTCCCATCGATCAATGTGTCGATGACATTAGAAATGTACCGTTTGAATCCTCCAATGTACAACATATATCTATAGTTCATTAGTTATAACATCGAAATAAACTCAATGGTGCAAATTTCGTCAAATACCATAGGGAATTTACATTTTTTTTCAACATATATTGGACTCAATTTTATATTGAATCCTTTTTTTTATCGGGATTACCTGGTACCTACTTGGTTGATGGCCAAGGCATTTCTGTTTCAATTGACACATAATTTATACTTGACGTATTCACGTTTTTGCTGCCATATTGATTACGTCATGTCATTCAATTTTAAAAGTCTCAAAATATAATTTATTGGTCTATCAACATCACTTCTTAGGTACTTCAGGTTTATTTTTTTATCGATCATGTTATGGGCTTCCTTTTTTGTAATTTGAGAGTTGACTCAATGTTATCGCGTGCCTGCACAGTGTTTTCCATTGGATCCGTATAGTGGATATAGTAACTCCATAGTTTTTGAATAACGGGTTGAGATAAGACATTTTCATTTATGGCGACGCCCTCTTTAATTTCTCAAAATCGCTCATGATTCCAGTGGCACCTTCGCAGATTCTTATCTTACACACCCTAATCTTCATTTTCAGCAAAAAATGTGTTCATACTCAACTTTACTGTCAGTCCATATCACCCGACTATTAATGTTACCCTTTAAGGTAAATGAAACATGCTCCGATGGCTTTTCTAAGAAAGGATGCATTTTTCGGACTGATTTAACCGAATTGTTTTTGGCCATTTTGACTTTTTTTGGCCATTTTTTTTACCCTAAAATAAAAAGGTAAAAGGCCAAACACCCCATACGTTGATGTGCCTCCCAATGGTGGTTGTATGAATCCACTAGGTTTGACCTTTGTAACAACTAAGGCCGTCCAACGTTATATTTTGGATCCTTTGCCGCCATCTAAAGGCATCAGAACAGATTAGCCTACAAGCAACTCATATTGCCCGAGCGAAGTGGGATTGGTTGAGCGCTCCCAAAACCAGGTTTAACCCTCCAAAGTCTGGTCCAAGCCCAAGACCTCAGAACCAACTAATCTAGACAAGAAGATAACATCTAAGGTGATTTTTTCCTACTAAGTCCCCTTCACATAGGGAGATATATCAGGAAGTGCTTATCTTAAAACTGTAAAACTAGGCTTCCGAAGGCGACAAGCGCGGGTGTTCACTACCAATGACCTATGCCTTATTATTTTTTTAACAAATTATATGTGAATGTAGGCTTTTGACTCATCTGTATACCTTGAAATGCTACAAAAGATCTGTCGTTAAGTTCAAATTTCCTTGTTTTCGCTTAAAAAAAATGATAAAATTTAGCTGTCCTTGTTTTCGCGCAAAGATAGAAGGGATGCGCGAACGAACATTTGCACAGGCTCAGATCTTTGTTACACTCTCTCAGAACCGTTGGTTACAATTTTAACCAACATTTACAAATGGACAGCCAAACTTTTTGGATAAAATGTCACCCATTTGTTTTCTTAATTTCAAGATGGGTAGTACATTTTACCAAACATTGAGCAAATTCGTCCATAATATGCTAAAATCTTTTAACATTATACACCAACATGGGTACCAATTTTACCCAATTGGGCTGTTTAATGTTGTTAAAATTAGCGTCCGTTCTGAGAGTGTATGAACCACCCCAACGAAGACGGTTTGAAACCAAATATGATTATAGTTAAAGCTTTGAAAAACTGTGTCTGTGCTCACATTAATTTTTAGTAAAGTAATGCTACAGTCACACGGTCAAATCGTAGCTGCGGGTTTTATTTTTTAATATTTTTTATCGCAGAAAAATCCTTAAAAATGCGCAAAGTTAAATACCATGAATCGGATAAGTGCGGATGAATTACGGATAAATACGGACATTTACACCTAATTAAACACAATTGCGGCAGGTGACGTCTAAATTTTACGGATTCTGGCGGATAGTTACGGATGACTTTCGTATGGCTTACGTCTGAGCTTGCAAGAGACTACGGATTATACGGAGACTTATCGGAAGATCCGAAGATGTGTGTTTACACTTTTGCGTCCGCATTCTCCGCTTTTCATCAGCAGCGACCGCGACGAACGACGCATTTCCTTCGCCATTTTGGATGCCAAGAGGACATTCGCCTATTTTTCACAAATCTCTCTAGATCCGTAGTATACGTAACTCAATCCGAAGGGACCATAAATGCATTCATAGGTGTCCCCATCTCTCCTCCAAAATGGATCCGTAGTGGCTACAGTCACACGGTCATATACGGATCTTGCGGACGCGCTGATTTTTGTCCGTAAAAATCCGCGATCCGTATCATCCGTAATGGATTCCGTATTTAATCCGCAGAATCCGCAGCATTTTTTATGCTACAGTCCACGGGCAAATACGTATGATGCGGATTTTTTTATATTTTTATCCGCAGAAAATCAAATATGTATGCTGCGGATTTTTTATACCGCAAGAGAATCACTGAAAAACTGCGCAGAGAAAGTTAAATTAGCCATGGAACTACGGATAATTGGGATGAATTACGGATAAATACGGACATTTACACATAAATGAAAAACAACTGCGGCAGGTGACGTCTAATAGTTTACGGAGAGAGTTGCGTATATTACGGATAATTACGGGTACATTGCGGATTTTTTAGAGTAATTTTTATCAGTGGGAAATAAAAAATATTTTGCGATTTTCAAAATATTTTGCGGATGCCTGGGCGGACAATTGCTGCGGATTCTGCGGATTAATTACGGATCCATTACGGATAGATACAGATTCTGCGGATTTTTTACGGACAAAAGTCCGCAGCGTCCGCAAGGATCCGTATAGGACGTGTAACTGTAGCATAATGTATCAGGAAAGTTAGCAGACTAGGTTTTTGTATAGTCTGTATAGTTACGCTTTCTTACGCTTAGTTTACCATAGGGTTTTTATTAAAAAAACCGCACAGATAGAAACACACATGGATTGGTTTAGCTCAGGAGACTGGTGTACTTGCTTCATAAAAATGTCAACACAAATAAACGATATTTATAGTTTATGTGACTGTAATAAAATGTTTATTCGTAACTTTAATATGATTATTTGAAAGTGCCATTTAAAATTTACATCAATACGCGTAGGGTGTGAGTGTGGGTGGGGTGGAGGGAGCTGTGGGTTGTGTGAGGATATGTGGGGTATGCACTATAACAACAAGCGCTTCTATTTCTAATACCACTTTTCACATGTTTACTTCTGTTTTGCTTTTCTTTACAAGTCACTCTGCTCTATTTTGTACAACTTATAACCATGCCAATACCCAGACTCTTCCTTATTAATGTTTTTTATTAGTCTTCTTTTTCCGAATAATGACCCTTATGTTATTTTCGGTGTAATGACCCTTAAGTTATAATACAAGTAATGACTCTATGTTAATTCGAGTAATGACCCTGTGGTATTTTCGTAGTAATGACCCTTAAGGTTATTTTCGGAGTAATGACCTTCTGGAGTAAAAACCTTTCGGAGTAATGACCCTTGTGTTATTTTCGGATTATGACCCTTATGTTATTTTCGGAGTATGACCCTTTTATTTTGCGGATGTAATGACCCCTATTTTATATCGGAGTAATGACCATCGGGAATAATGACCGTCATATATTTTTCGGAGTAATGACCCTTAGGAAAAACGACCCTTGTGTTTTTTCGGAGTAATGACCCTCATGTCATTTTTCGTAATAATGACCCTTATGTTTTTTTTCGGAATAATGACCCTTCGGAATATTACCCTTATGTTAATTTCGGAATAATGACCTCTCGGAATAATGACCCTTCGGAATAATGCGGAGACGACCCTTATATTGGTGTATATTTACCGGCATAAGCTGAAACAATATTGTATTCGTAGGCTACCCCATTGTTTCTCACGCAAAGTCTAGTTTAGCAGATTCATCTTGCTTCTTCACAGTGGTTGCGACTCTGTTTTGGTCCTTTATCTCTTCATTTTTTTACCATAGCCCCCTGTTATAATGCAAGCGGCTATGTAATGATAATGATATGAAAAATGATAAATGAAAAGCGTAGGCCAGAGCATTATAATGCACGAGGCAGCATGACGTAAATCGTGCTAAGTCTAGGTATGCAAGTTGGGAGACTTCTGAGCAACCCGCTGCACTGAAATAATATTGCATCATAGCCCACTGCGAAGTGTCCGCATCAGTGCATGATTAGGGGACTCGCATTTATTATAACTTTTCAAAAAGGAAATAATTGCATATGTGCCACACTCGTTAACAAATAAAACATGATAATTAATGCGATCATGCATTTTGCAAAGGGCGAACTTGTCGACAGAAATAAAAACAACATAATCAGATATCAATTTCCTTCGCACAACAGAAGGAACGTATTCATTATTTACATTTTTCGAAAGAATAATTTCAATCTATTATTGATTTTTTTTAAAATATAATATTTGAATATTTATAATTTTGTTCTAACTCCATGAATCAATTAATTACATTTCTCCCAAGTGGTCAATCCATGGGATCGATAACTACTATAACCATATACGGATACTTTGTAATCATGCGTAAACTGTAATCTGTTGAATAAATAAGTGAACAACCCACTTCTATTTTGACAAAATATATGCAAGATTATCTGAGTAAAATAAACTCAGCTTGTGGGGGTTCCTTTGCTATTTTACCTCAACTTTAACATAAAATTTTTTTTTTTTTGGGGGGGGGGGGGGGGGGGGTTTATAATCATATAAGGGAAGTACATACGAGGATACCCTACCATGTGGAAGTAAACTCTTTGGCAAATATGATAACACTTACTCACACAGCTTACGATTTCTCCCTAAGACTTTACTCAACATACGAGGGCGATCCCTTTATTTACTCATAAAGTCTCCATAGATTTTGGGCCCCCTTGGGGTTTTTTGTTTCATTATTTAATCAAAATCTTATTTACAGTATATACAGAAAGTATAAAATTCTACTTAAGTCTCGCCCACTTAAAACAAACAAATAAATAAAAGAACACCATACCAGGGGGGGGGGGGGAACATATTCTACCGCCTCTTATGAGATTTACTGCGAACGTTTGACAGCTTTTTTTTGATTAGTGGAAAATGTCACTAATATGTGAACGCTTAATTAAAAAAGTACACATTTTATTCATCAAATCATTTGACGCCATACTCTCATAATAAAATTGATTTGTTTAGAAATAATAAGCATTGGAAGTACGGATAGCAA